>CANNZV010000374.1:486812-581715 GCA_947561585.1 Caprella mutica | reverse complement strand
CGAACAATCCCTATGTCCAAATGCTCTCGGTTCTCCCCATTTTGCCTTTTACTACATTTTATATAACTATATGAAAAGAATTAAATATGGCAGACATACGAATGTCTAAAATAGTTGATTATGTTTGACTGACACTTGGCCGAATGACACTTAGTAGCCGAAGGACATTTGGCCCAACGAACATTTGGCCGAAAGACATTTGGCCGAACGGACATTTAGCAGAAATATATTTATTTTAAAACAAAAAATTTAATATAATCAAAATAATAACTTTATATAATACATAATAACCAATGATAACTATACCATTTACAGTTCTAGTTGATCCAAATGAAATATTATTTGATCCATGTGAAATTGAATATTTTATTTTTTATTTATATTTTTATTAATATTTTATCATCTCGATACCTCACATTTTGTGTCTTTGTCTGTTGGTTGGTTGCAAGAAAAATGTCATTATTTTAATATTTAAAATATAAAATATTTGTTTAATTTAATTTATGAGAGATTATGAAGGGCCCATCATAAACTCTCATTGCCACTTTAATCCTTCATTTCCCACCATAATCCTTCATTGCCCACCATAATCCTTCATTGCCCACCATAATCCTTCATTGCCCACAAAAATCCTTCATTGCTCACCATAATCTTACATTAGCCACCATAATCTTTCTTTGCCCACCAAAATCTTTCATTGCCCACCATAATATTTCTTTGCCCACCAAAATCTTTCATTGCCCACCATAATATTTCATTGTCCACCATAATCTTTATTGCCTACCATAATAATCTATCATTGCCCACCATAATAATCTTTCATTGCCCACCATAATAATCTATCATTGTCCACCATAATCTTTATTGCCTACCATAATATTCCATTGCCCACCATATTAATCTTTCATTGTCCACCATAATCTTTAATTGCCCACCATAATCTTTCATTGCCCACCATAATATTTCATTGCCCACCATAATAATCTATCATTGCCCACCATAATAATCTATCATTGCCTACCATAATAATCTATTATTGCCCACCATAATAATCTATCATTGCCCACCATAATAATCTATCATTGCCCACCATAATAATCTATTATTTCCCACCATAATAATCTTCAAAGTCCACCATTTTAGTTGGCCTATCAATTTCTTATACATAAAATCTATTTACATAAAATTTATTTAAATAAAATTTATTCACATTAAATCTATTTACAGTCACTTAACATCAATGAAAAAATGAAATAAGTAAACTCCTTAAATAGACAGAGTTAGGATCTCCTGTTAGATACTATGCTGTAAGTAATTTTTGTAGATTTATTCAACTTTGAATTCAAGTTCATATCTCTTATAGTTCGTATCTCTTATAGCTCGTATCTCTTATAGTTCGTATCTCTTATAGTTCGTATCTCTTATAGTTCGTATCACTTACAGTTCGTAAATACAAGTTCGTATCTCTTACAGTTCGTAAATACAAGTTCGTATCTCTTACAGTTCGTAACTTTGAAGAGCTAATCAATATAGAGGTATAACCACATTCCTTCTTATCATCATATCTACTACTCCTAGCAACTCTTATCTTGTACAGTATTAGATGAACTGTATTTTATCACACCCAAATGAATTTTATTAACATAACTTATAAGAAATGAAACAATTGATTACCGTAAATATAGGATATATCCAATTACACTTTTACTTCGAATATACAAGGATTGTTTTCAAGAAAATGCTATGCGATATTTGATATATTTATATATACTGATTATACACTGTTTATGTTATCCATGCATAATAATCTTCATAATCCACTAAAAAAGAGGATTTACTGCCCGACTAGTGATTTTTTTACGGTGTACTTTCCATAAATTCTTTGGAAATCTTTATTTCGATCAGACTTTTGAAAAATCGTAGGAAATATAAATACTTAGAATGAGAATCACAGGTGAAAAGAGAATATACTCCTATTTTCGCAATTTCTAATTATATAATTCTTTTAATATAAGAAGGACATTTTAGTTATTTTCTCTGTTGACATCTTCTGCATTGTCTAATCTGGGTCAAATGATATTTCATCCTAGAAAGTGTTTGTTTGTCTTAATATCACAATCTTTTGAATTGTTATCCATCTGAAAAAAAAAAATTGCATAATATTCTTGTCTTCAAATAATTCATTTTTATATCTGTTATCACATCCCTTCAAGTGATATCAGATGCTATCATGCTTTTCAATATCAGATGAATGAGAGATTTTAATGAACTAACTAAATTGCGAACAATTACTAACTAACTATTCTCGGTGAATGGATAGTATCTGCTGATTGGTGAATGGGTAGTGACTGGTGAATGGGTAGTGACTGGTGAATGGGTAGTGTCTGGTGAATGGGTAATGACTGGTGAATGGGTAGTGTCTGTTGAATGGGTAATGACTGGTTAATGGGTAGTGACTGGTGAATGGGTAGTGACTGGCGAATGGGTAGTGTCTGGTGAATGGGTAGTGACTGGTGAATGGGTAATGACTGGTGAATGGGTAGTGTCTGGTGAATGGGTAGTGTCTGGTGAATGGGTAGTGTCTGGTGAATGGGTAGTGTCTGGTGAATGGGTAGTGTCTGGTGAATGGGTGGTGTCTGGTGAATGGGTAGTGTCTGGTGAATGGGTAATGACTGGTGAATGGGTAGTGTCTGGTGAATGGGTAGTGACTGGTGAATGGGTAGTGTCTGGTGAATGGGTAATGACTGGTGAATGGGTAGTGTCTGGTGAATGGGTAGTGACTGGAGAATGGGTAATGACTGGTGAGTGGGTAATGACTGGTGAATGGGTAGTGTCTGGTGAATGGGTAGTGTCTGGTGAATGGGTAGTGTCTGGTGAAACAGATTCGGGGTGTATTACTCTGCCGAACACTTCCCACAATATCTACCTCCCGTAATATGTATATATGAGAAATAGAAACCTAACTTCATATTACTTCATATTAGTTCATTAACTTTCAAGTGAATTAAAAGTTTCTGTTGAATAAGTATATGGCAGGTTAAAACAGGACATTTGATATGTAAAATCGATTCAAATTGTCCCACAAAAAGTTAAAGATATAAGAGACATTAAACATGGAGTATTTTAAAATGTAGTACATTGTTACATTAAACAGAGACAACGGAATAAATGCATCGTAAAATATGATATATATCTACAGAAACAAACAAAAAATTATCAGAAGTCTAGGATAAATTAACTTAAAGTTATGTTTTAGGTATTGTAGTACATTTATTGACTCATTCAATCACTGAACACATTTCTAATTAAGCCTGCTAACAAAAATATGGTTTTACACACATATACTACTAATAGAAATTCTCCTTTATCTGATAACGAATTTCGATTCACGGATAAATAGGTTACTTGAAAATTCAACTTCTTCTCAGATATAGTAGCTAGTTTTCAATTTCACTTTGTTATTTTTACTTTTTAAATATGATGTATGTATGAAAAAAACTGTAGTATATATGTTTTACACATTGTCAGATTATAATATGGGTTTAAAATTGTCACAGTCGTATTTTGTATGACGTTTTCTAATTATAGCTTGTCAATGACTAAAGCAATAGCACAGAAATGGATATGGAGTACAATTAAATAAATTAATACGTTAAGCAATTTTTTTCCGGGTTGTTTATTTCGATTTGAATTCACATCCTCCATTGAGTACAATAAATCTATTATGCAATTAAGTAAATAGGTTTAGATTTTTTCCCTGTTTTATTAATTTTTCCGATTTCAATTCACACGGTGGTCTTGTAGAGCAAAATGCGCACCACTTTCATGAAATAGGATGAAATATAATATACAACTACAAATAAATAAAATATTAAATTTGTTTTCCTTAAGATTTTTTTTAAAGAAATAATTTTAATGTTTCTATCAAACCAATCGAATAACCATTGTAATTGTTTATTTTATATCGCATTATTATTAAATATAATTATAATCTTATAACATCTCTGTCACCATACATGATCGATGTACTTACACACAGAGCTAATCAATCCCTCTCACAATTTAGAAATAATCAACACTCTGCTTCAGATATGCACGCATCTCAGAAAAGCACGCGTCTCACAGAAGCACGATACACCGGTTATTTTGATTGGTTCAAATTCTGTAAGTTTTTACCACACTCTTCCCACGACAGGGACCAATAAAGCACTTAAGTGACCACACTAGGCTGTAATTTATTTGTTGATACAATCAGCTATTAGTGAATTACATATTCATACAGTAAACTGACCTACTTGTAGAAGTAAAGTATACAGTGAACGTGGTGACCAGAAAGATGCCCACAGGAAAAAAGCCCACAGGAAAAATGCCCGCAAGAAAAAATCCCACAGGAAAAATGCCCATAGGGAAAAATACCCACAAGGAAAAAAGTCCACTGGTATAAAAGCCCACAGGAAAAAAGCCCACTACTACATAATTAAAAAAAAAACAGAAAAACATAGAGGTGTTTTAAATAAGAACATAAGTTTACAAAGGTACGAATATTCAATTAGTTTTCTATGTCTTGCACCTTTTGTCTCATTTTGAAAGTCTTCATCGCTAAGATTAATTGTATACTTATTGAAATTCAATTTTATAGTATATAAATTTGAAAATCATCCGTGAGTTTCATTTTACCATTTCAATTATATTTTGCCCCCAGGGGCTCTATCCTGAAGCTTTTTGAAGTGAATAGAAGAGAAGGTGGGTAGCATCCCTTGGGTTCCGAACTGTTCTAATTTGGATTATGTATTATCTTTTATCATATTCTCCATAATTATAACTTTTTAACGATACTTCCAGTTTTAGAGGACAGTGCTAGGTTTATGCTCTTCATTTTCCTCTTTCATCCATGAGTGCAGCCACTGGTGCTTGTGTCCCTTTTCGTCACATTCCTTGTTAAGTGACTGCATAGTTCATTTTGCATCCACAAGCTTTGTCACCGACGGTGGAAATTTATTTTTGACGTCGGCGATATAGTCGAAATGACTGAATATTTGCGTTAACTTATTCCCTTATTAAAAACACCTTTATGCTCTCCTGTATTTTAGAAATTAGGAAGTTGTGGGCTTTTTTCCTGTGGGGTTTTATACCTGTGGGTTTTTTCCTTGTGGGTAATTTTCCCTGTGGGCATTTTTCATGTGGGCTTTTTTCCTGTTGGCATTTTTCCTTGTGGACATTTTTCATGTGGGCTTTTTTCCTGTGGGCATTTTTCCTGTGGGCTTTTTTCCGGGAACCAGTGAACGCAAACCTTATATCTATCACCCCCAATTAATAGTTTCCTTATCTTTATTTGTCTGTCTGTCTGTCTGTCTGTGGTCTGTCACGCTTTGTGTAATATTCAGAAATAAGACGCAATATGTTAACAGGTGGTAGCATGAATACCAATTCTTATATGAGTTCAATAAATGATTATTACTATAACTGAATTAAAAATTATTTACAATCTACAGTGTAAGTTAATAAAGAACTATTTGCAACCTCTGCTGTAAAATTTATATACTCAATTATTCAAATTTATATGTATTTTATTCATAAAATAATTATACTATGCAGAAAATTTTACTTTATTTGTATTCATTAAAAGTAACCTAACAACAGGTAATAAATTGTTATTGATGTTAACCCGTTATTTTTAACGGGAAAGTACACTAGTACTATAATAAAAGCCGCGTCTGTCTCTCGGTCTGTCCGTCCGCGTGTCACTCTTTTTATTAAGAAACACATATTAAAAGGAAAAAAAAAAAATCATTTGTGGCAGTATCATGACTACGGGCTACAATAATAATTGACATTAATTATTTGAGAAATAAATTACATTTTGACTTTTGAGATTTTTTTTTAATCAGAATACATGTATCCATAATATGTACATAATTATTGCATTCGAAAATAATTTAGATTCAATAACAGGTACTGTACAAGTATTACATGAATAATATAAGGTTATATTTAAAACACTGATAAATCGTGTTCAATTCGATTTAAAATTGTAATTGATATTCTTTACACTTTATAATTTTAGTGTATTTACAATCGTTTTCAACAGAGAATAATAATTATTTATTCTTAGTTGATCGAAGGTGTTTAATAAACATGGCCGTGCATTAATATCATATTAGTGGTCTACCGAGGACAATATGTATATTAATCACATAGATATTTTCAAATATAACGAACGCTATACTTCCTTCAATATTTAATGCTCCTTTAGGGCCCCCGCACACGAGCGTTCTTCGCCGTCCGGCGATTAGCGCATGAACCTAAAAAGGCATTAACTCTCGGGTAAGTGGGCACACGAGCGTTCTGTGCCGTCCGGCAGAGAGACGGACAATTCTGAACGCAGGGTAATGCGATCCCTTGACGGCTGGTGACTGCCGCATTACCAGTCATTTCTATTAAATCTACGGGAGGGTGCGAACACGGACGGTTTGTTGCCGCATCTTTCAATGGTAATTGTAGGTAAATAGTAGAGATATAAACATTTTTATTGAACATATGAGAAAGAAATTTTTGTTCCTACATTTTAAAAGTCTGTGAGTTATTACAAAGAAATAATAAAACGAGAAAACAAAGTTAATTCAGGTATTTCTTTATCGATCAAGACCTTATGAAGTTAATATAAACTTTTTGAATGAATATGTACCGATACGTATTGGTAACCGATATATGTACCAATAACAATTACTTTACAATTTTGATCCGTTTAGGTATAGTGTGACTAGTTAGATAGCCAACAGTATGACTAATTAGGTATAGTGTGACTGGTTAGATAGCCTACAGTGTAACTAGTTAGGTATAGTGTGACTGGTTAGATAGCCTACAGTGTAACTAGTTAGGTATAGTGTGACTGGTACATGCTACATGTCACTCTCTATGCATCTGGGTTAATTTTCCATTGCGGCACACGCTCGTATGCCCTGGCCATGCGGCTGCGTTCATTTGACGTTGCGGCGAGGGAACGCTCGTGTCATGTTCACTCATGAAATTTAACATTCTCGATAATTTAGGGTAATTTGAATTTGCACTTCCCTAGAATTTAAATAGCATCACCTACCAAATCTACAAATAATATGCTTTCTTTTCATATAGTTTTCGATTAAGAGAGGTGATAGGGTGTCTCAGCGCTTTAGTGATATTTAATATCGGCTACCTTCAGGTCAATTTCATCAAAAGTTTAATACTACGAATAATTAGCTGACCCCAGTCACCTTTTGATATGTGTGAATTATGCTGGCTTCTTCTTTCGAACGATAGAAGTAGCCATTTTTATATTTTTGAGTATATTTGGACATCTGTAATTTTTAATTTTAGTTTGCCGAAACGTCGAATTTCACTAACTCCTCAATTACCAGTTGCATAAAGATAATTAAACTTTCAGATTAGATAGAAGTTCGACGTCCGGAATTTGGGTGTACCATACCTTTATTAAATTTTCTATTTCTGTCAGATGCGTAATTAAGAGATATTTAACTCTGAATATAAATAATGATTGTGCTAACCCAGTGAAACGTCGTCCACCTCCCACAAGTGATTCTCTAAACCCTAAGCTAGACTACCTATCTGGTAAGAAATTATTTTCTATATTTATTGATATATTGCGTTCACTTATTTTCCCCGGGTAGAATATTTTCTACCAGTAGTGCCATTATGTGTTCATTTTATTTTAGGTTTGAATAGAATTTAAATTCTTATTCGCGTATTTCCAATTACCACTATTACCATATTTTACCCTATTAAACATAGTTCTACCTTTGAACATTAGAGTAAATCAATTCACTTAACTTCCCATTCTCTGAACTTTAGTATTTTCAATTTGTTAGAGTTCGATAGAATTTATTAGATTCATTAATTCGTTGGAATTTGTTAATGCGTTGGAGTTTGTTAATTCATCGGAATTTGTTGGAATTCATTGGAATTCATTGGAGTGCAAATTACTAAAAATAAGGGTTAGAATTTTGTGTTCCACTAAAGATCGAATTTTATTTTTGTCCTTTTCTGCAAAGTGCTTTGTACTTGGTAGTCATAAATTTGTTATTGTTACTCTTGTGTAATTTATAATTCTGAAACCATTTTCCTTTATTGTTTCAGAATTAAGGGTTGTTTGGAATAAAGAAAAACGCAAGACGCTATATTATTCCTTCCTCGTTATCTGTTATGATAAAACCAATAATCTCGGTACAGCTCGTGTGCGGGGGCCCTTATTTATTCAAAAAGTTTATATAAATTCATAAAGGCTTGATCGATAAAGAAATACCTGAATTAACTCTGATTCTCGTTTTATAATTTCTTTATAATAACTCAAAGACTGTTAAAATGTAGGGACAAAAGTTTCTTCCTTTTATGTTCAATAAAAAGTTTCAATCTCTTCTATTTACTTACAATTACCATTGAAAGATGCGGCAACAAACCGTCCGTGTGCGAACCCACACGTAGATTATATAGAATTGACTGGTAATGCGGTAGTCACCAGCCGTCAAGGGAACGCATTACTCTGCGTTCAGATCTGTCCGTCTCTCTGCCGGACGGCAAAGAACGCTCGTGTGCCCACGTACCCGAGAGTTAATGCTATTTTAGGGTCATGCGTCAATCGCCCGACGGCAAAGAACGCTCGTGTGCGGGGGCCCTTACTAGTTTTTAAAACTAAGTGAAAGTTTGTTCGCAGGTTCAAAGGACATTTAATATATATTTTCATTGAACAGGTAGAATTAAAATTGAACAATAGAATGGAGAATAACATTTTCAGTTCTTCTTACCCTGACATTGAGCTTCCATCTGGGAATTTCATCAGTTACCTTAGTAAGGATTGGCACAAATGGGAAGACCTGACGGCTTTGGTGAGTTTCTGAATGTTTGATAATTGCAACAGAAGATAATTTTTTTAAAGATAATTAAATTCTCGGTGAATATTTTTATTTAAATTCAACTCGTCGCAAAAATAAATTATGCTTCTAAATTTAGATTATTTTCTATATGATAGAGAACATTTTTAATTATATTAGTACTGTTTTTATTAATATTTTCTTGATGTATTTCAGGTATGTGGATATACCGAGAGAGAACTTACCTACAAAGAGCTGCGACAACAAGTTGAGAAATGGTGTGGTTACTTCAGTGCCAAATACCCAAAGCAAACCATCATAGGGATGATCACCCCAAACACCGTGGAAGCTGCTGTTTGCATCATGGGGATGATGGCCGCTGGAATGATCTTCAATGGACTGTGTGAGGAGACACGAGTCGGTAAGTGGTTTATATACAAATGGTTTCATGTGCATAGATAATTTGATTTTAAAATCTAAACGATAATAAGAGCCGTGTCCGTCTGTCTGTCTGTCTGTCCGTGTGTCACACTTTTATTAAAAATGCATATTAAAGGCTGATTCACACATCACCGATATCCGTCCGGGATGTCACCAGTCAGTGATTTTTTATCACTGAGGAGAGCCGGTACTGTGTGAATGAGTCCATTGAAATTAATGTTACAATATATTTTTTCACTGACACCGAATCACTGAGAGGAGAGTGACGGAGACGGACCGGTGACGTGCCGGACGGATATCGGTGATGTGTGAAGCAGCCTTTAAAGGAAAAACAAAATATTTGTGGCAGTATCATGACTACGGGCAACAATAATATTGATACAAATTATTTAAAAAATAAAAAATAACGGGTCTTCAATACCAATTAATTTATTACCCGTTATTAGGTTCTTTCAGTTAACTCAATTAAAAAAATTCTGCATTCTATTTTATATAGTATATCAAGTCAATATATTCCCGTGCTTATCATAGTTACATTTTTCATGTTCAATACCCGTCGAATAAAAGCGGACACCAAATAAATAAATAAACACACGTGGGAAATTATTAGTATAGAATCTATAGATATTAAATTTATATTTTGGCTTTTGAGATATTTTATTTTGTTTTATCAGAATATGTGTATCCATAACACATACTTTCATTCGAATATAATTTTGATTCAATAACAGGTACTGTACTAGTAATGAATAATTTTCAGATGATATTGTCGACCGACTTCAATCATTGAACATTCGTGACGTCATTATTCATAAATCACATCAGGGGAAAATGGAAGAAGCCATGAAGAAGATTGGTGATAAATTCACCAAGATTTTCCTAGGGTGCGATAACTCACCAATGGAAAATGAAGTCACTTTTTCAGATGTTCTGATTGATGAGACTGTTCGTCCTCGAAAACCGGTGGAGGTTAGTTCATTTATCAATTTCTAGTTATATTTGAGAATAGGTTTCTGTATTCTCACATGGTTGCAACACTGGTTGGCATGAAAGAGCGCCACGGCCCACGTGGGTCTTTTTTGAGACTCAACCTGACTTGTGGATTTGTACGAGGATGGTGTATCATTTTCTCCGTGGGTCTCGGGCCTCCTTTTTTGTTAATAAAGTGGGTAAATTTAATGTTTCATTACTTGCATAAAGGCAGGAAGTGTAAGTACCCATTTTGTACTGGAGTTAGTGTTTATTTTGTTATTTACAGCAATCAAGTTGCGGTTTGTGTATTGCGATTTTTGCTTCCTAATAAACCTCTTGTATATTATCAAGGTTGTGGGGTCACAACTTAAGCCCATACTATACTAGCAGTTTCACCGCCGCATTTTCACTGCCCTGTTTACGCGTCTTCAATTAATTTGCATAGTATACTAGCGTTGCTACCGCATTCCATTCATTTAACCGTGATTAATTAAAAAAACGGAAGTTGGGCAGTGACAACGCGGCGTTGAAACTGCTATAGTATAGTATGGGCCTTAGGTCACGTTGGTGCGGCTGTAAGAGAAAGTTGGAGACCGTATATGAATTCTGGGAACTCGAAACTTGGTTACTCTTACACAATTTTAAAATTAATAGATTTTAAGGTGTTAATTATAAGTTGAAGTAGTAATTTAACCACAGCAATGTCACCGGTAGCTTGCTATTTCATTCCCAAATTTATCATCAGCAATGAAGTCTAACACTCATTATTGTTATTTTGAAACAGATCGAAGGATCAGAAATAATATACATCATCTACAGCAGTGGAACTACAGGTAAACCGAAACCAGTGACATTGCCACACAGGACCTTGGCCTACAACTTAGCAGTCATTTCACAACCTCAGTGGAGTAATCTACCAATTACCTCTGGTAAGCTACTTTTCTGTAACTCTTAGACAATCCTGAATCAGCGCCTGAATCAGCGGTACAACAGTCACATTAATAGCTAGGCCTACATATTGAATGACATGCAAATGGATATAAAAAACGGTGTACGGACAACTGCCATGCGGATAACTGGCATAGCGGACAACTGCTATTCGACAAACTGCCATGCGGACAACTGCCATGTAATTTATTATAATTATAATTTAGGTGATTTGTAATGCACTTGTAACCTTAACCTTTCATGGATTGAATTTAATGTGACGTATATTATTATTTTAACATGAAAATTTAGAATGAAAATACAAATTGTAAAGTCCGAAATTGTGAATGAAGAAACATAAAAATTAATATTGAAGTAATACTAAATTTCTTTATTTGTTACAATCATTTTCTTCCACATTTAACTCCTTAAACAATCAAAAGGTTGACAAAAAGGTTAAAATTTATAGATGCAAATCGTTCCTACCAAACATTTCAAAATACAAGAAATAGTACAAACATAAGCTTTACAAGTTAAAATTTCCAGTGCCGCTTATTATTTAAAAGTTGCTTATACGTAACACTATACTGTAGGCATATATGAGATAATTATATTTAATTTGTTCTTCAAATAAACAAAATAAAACACATTTCAGTAATAATTATTCAGAGTTTCTGAGACTTCTCCAATATTTCTAAGATGTTTGGTGTGTGGGAGCTGTAAACAAAGAAACGATAGTAAAACCAATGCAAATTTCAAAGTTTCCGAGTAAAGTGTTATTTGAAAGAAATTTTTATAGATTTTCTTTATTTGAAAATGATAATTACTTCCTACTTCTGTTTCCAATCCCGAATCAAGCAGCAATGTTAGTTTTAACAAATAGAAAATATTAATTAACCCAAAGAAAAATTATTAAATAATAAGATGCAAAATCACACTCACTGGAAATTTTAACCTGCAAAGCTTGTGTTTGTTCTATTCATTAAATGTGAAATGTTTGAAAGAAAGTTTTGCATATATATGGTTTTTAACCTCTTTGTCAACCATTTCATTCTTTAAGGGGCTAAATGAGTTAAATGTGAAATATATCGATTCAACTAAGAAATAAATTTAGTATACTTCAACTTTTTATTCTGAATCTACCGTCACTATTAATTTGCACAATTTTGAACTATACTATTAAGATTATTATACTAAGTTTTTAAGATAAAATAATAATATACTTCACGTAAAATTAATTCCATGAAAATTTAAGTTAACAAGCGCATTACAATTCACCCAAAATAAAATTATAATATATTGCATGGCAGTTTGTTGCAGGGCAGTTGTCCTCTATGGCAGTTGTCCTCTATGGCAGTTGTCCTCTATGGTAGTTGTCCTCTATGGTAGTAATCCGCATGGCAGTTGTCCTAGAGCCATAAAAAAACATATAGTTTAGTTTGTTGGTATTTAAACGTAATTTCTTAGTTTTGGTATATGAGGAACGCAACAGGAAATAAGTTGTCGAGATTCAAAACCCTTGTGAAAGATACATTCATATTGCAATTATTAAAGCTCATCACATTGATCCGACATATAAATATTACTGGAAAAAAGCCATGAACATATATTCTTGGGTGCACAGTTTCGGTTTAAATTTTTAGACATGTCTGTAATAAACAGATATTCTTTGGATAAGAAATAAATATGAACGGCACACAGGCCACAACTATCTTGAGATCCCTGATATTTGAATTTCTGGAAAAATATAAATAAAATTTGAATTCTTGTTTCTTAAAAACCAAGAAAAAGAATAATTATGAGTTCGAAATTTATAAAAAATATTAAGATGGTACATATTGCAAAATAATATAACTCACAAAACTACACTTAGAGGTGTAGTTTTGACGCACAATTAACTTTACGTCGACACTTCTTAACACAAATTATTGTGCTACCTCTAGTCCGTTTTTCGACATTCTTTTCTCTCATTCTGGTAGAGAAAAATTTGAAGATTCATTTTAGAGAATAAAAAGAAAATGTGTTATTCTTACCATTTCCAACCTAAGGCTAAAACAATTCTTAAATTTAATTAAGTTACATTTTTTTTTAAATCAGGAATTATTTTTATCTCATTTTCAGTTACCTAACAGCAAAAGACTTCAAAATTGTTGTTTGGGCAGTGAGCACTCGCAGTAGACCGTGGTTACCTACTAACAGTCATTTCAGAAAATAATTGTCCGATAACTCGTATGTCCGAGAACAGCATAATTACTCTGTGTACCATTTGTATTGTTATGGCTACTTCATCTTTCTATTCATAAATTATTTTATTAAGTGAACAAATGTTTTCCATCAACTATTTTCCTCTACAATAATATTTGCATCATAAATGTATAACTTCAGTAATAATTGAATTTGTTGTGTGCAACCAATTTTGAAAAATAGCCATCCTGTTGTAGCTGTTCCATCTGTTTATTAATTATTATATTTTTCGCAATCATTTGTAAAACGATCATTAAGTCATTCATCACGATAAGTTGAATAGTTGAGACTCTGTCTACATAGAGCAGTGGTTCTAACTTCTAAGCCAAATTGGTGTTACTGAACCATGCAAGTACCATACATGCATTCGTTGAACAATTGTTATATTTTTGAAAATTGATATGTTTCTTTTAATAAATTTAAAAACGTATGTATAATTGTATATAACTATACATTGTAGGGTGACATCAATTTGAGGTAAAATATTTTTAGAGAATTCAATTCAGAAACAACTATTTTAGAAACTGTATAATTGTAGGAAAATTAAATGAAATATCATAATTCGAAGTGAAATATTTAGAAAACATACACTTTGAATACTACTATAATAGAGGAAAATAGTTTCAAATAATATTTTAACGGAAAAATAATTTAGAAGTAAATATTTGAAATAAATATTATTTGGGAAATATTTAAGGCATGAAAACATTTCAGAGCCACATATTATTAATTTTTTTTTTTAGAAAAATGTTAATTTGGAAACGAATATCTTAGAAGAAAATATTGCGGAAACAAATAAAATAAAATCGAAACGGCGAAAATAATGTAAATTATTTTCCAGTACAATATTTTCCAGATTTGTAGAATCTAGTAATATATTTTGCGAACTTATATGCTCCGCCCACACGCCTCGCTAACCACCGCCTGCCTCGCTAACGACCGCCCACTCTGACGTCATTAATCATTCAACTTTATTCGATACATTGTCGTGCCTTTTCTTTACATTTTGTTACTTTGGATATCTTATTATTGCAACTAAATAATTTGAGAATACTTTATATTATTATTAAATAGGTTAATTATTTGGTGATTGGTTTGATTATTTGATGATGTAAGTCATGACGTCGTATGAATAAAGCTCTGCCATTGGATCTTAGAGGGATGGGCGGAGCGTCTCAGAAATATCGTACCGCAAAATATATTCTTGGTTTATATTTTCTTGCATTCTCGCTTCCTGCCAAATCGTCGTTTCTAAAAAGTATTATCGGATAATGAGCAATTCCAAAATATTTTAACTAATTTAAAGTGTTTTCAAAATAGTTAACTGTGAATTATAATACTCTAATTTGATTGTTTAATAAAAATAATACTAATAATTAGTTTCTTCTGAAATAAAGTATTGCCAAAAATTCTATATCACATAAATGTACCTCAACTTGTTTTACCAATAATAATTTTCTCTCATTTTATGAATTTGGTAATTATGCGTTTGCTAATAATTTTCCCCCTAATCTTTCGTTTCCAAAATATAATATTGTTTTTTGCACTGTTTTCTTTAAATATTACTACAAAATAATGTTTTCATTTTGGTTATTTCTTTAATATTTTACTCGTAATTGATCCCTCCCTACATTGTATTAGTACTCAAACTGTACTCTGCATCATTTGCATATAAAATCACTGTCTACAAAGAACAAAACCAAGTAAACACGGACTGAATCATCGAAACCCTAGGGCTCGATCGAACCCAGGTTAATAATTACTAAACCAGAGTAAGCCGAGATAGTTACTTTACTAATATTTATACTGTTTTTGTTTCATAGGGACTTGTCAAGCAGTTGGTTACGCTCATCGGGACTTTTATCATAGTTTTGGTTTGTTTACGATTTTCTTCTGCAGCAATCATTTGGGCCATAAAATGATTATCAAGAAATTTGAAGAGGATAAGATCATCGATGAGTTACATAAATGGAAAGTGAGTTTAATGGTAATTTTTTTTTTTGGGCGAACAATCTTATGGCATTCACTAGGATTTATTAATAGGCCGTTGCACGCTTACAATAGCAACGACCTATTATTTTGCAGCTGTGTTGATATTATACTTATCATTTAATCAAATTATTGCTTTAAAATAAAATATTTTCTTTTCAATCAGTCTCCATTCCAAGCACTCTCTATTCATTTGATTAGAAGTAATTAACAGATTGATACGCACATCTATAATTACCATTTTCAGAGTTCGTTAATAGATGAGATTCATATTCTTGATAGTTGTCTAATAGTTTTCTGATACTGTTGAGTTTACCAAAACTACAAGTAGTAAAATTTTCAATAAAGAAAAGCCCGAGAATTATGGTTTTATATATATGTTTGAAGGAATCATGTCGTGGTAATTATCATATCTCATTTCTACCTTCAATTTTTTGTGATTATTCTCAATCATTTTTGAGTTATCATTAAATAGCTTTTTCTATAATTGACTGTACTTCATATATGATATTCATTTAAGATCTCTAAAGTTTATGGTGTGCCGAGTCTGCTTAGAATCCTCGCCAAAATTCCGTCTCAAAGACCTTCAATCAAGAATCACTTGAAGTGTGTTGTGACAGCTGGGGCGCCATTGCCCGATTCTTTCAGTAATGAATTCAGGAAGAATATGCCAGAAGTATTTCTTCAGAACCGTACGTACAAATACAGCTAGTAGCCTAGTATTGGTAAAACAATTCGCTAGTTGAGAAATTCCGATTTGAAAATAAATATTTAGAAATCCATTCAACCTAATATGGTCGTTACGGTTATGGTCATAACTAAGAGTACACATATGCGGTATCCGGCGGTTTTTCCGAAAACGAATTTTACGAAAACAAATTCTCCAAAAACTAATTCGCCGAACCCTAATTCGCCGAACCGGATTCTCCGAATACGAATTTGCCGAAACCCAAATTTGTCGAAAACGGATTCGTCAAAGTGAATATTCGCCGAAAGCAAAATTGGCCGAAAGACAAATTGGCCGAAAGACTTATTTAAAACAGAATGTAAAATTACACAAAAGTTACAGAAAAGAAACGAAATCATAATCCTAGTTACACTAAATTATCCTTTAATTATTCTATCTCTTCGTTAATCATTGTGTTAATCTTTGTAACACTAAATGATTCTTTGTCTTTTCTTATTTTTTATTCAGTTGTTACAAGTATACTATACAGAAGGTGTTTTGTGGCTGACATTTTTAATATTTATTCCATTTAATGCGTTTAAAATATAAAATTGTTAGTAATAAATAACATAATAATTAGATATGTTTATAACTTCCCAATATACCTCTGGCTTCAGCGATAGTGTCACTTGCATGAATAAATTTTTTTCAGGTAAAAAGATTGATTTCTATCAACATTTTTTTTAGTAATGCCATATGCATATTAATATTTAATATATACAGTTAGATATATGAATTTAGCAAAATGATTCCGAATTAGCGGAATACAAATTTATATAGCAATAGTAATGTCAAACTCATATAAGAAATATGTTTTTTTATGCATAAGATATAATGATGAGAACTATAAAGTCCAACAGAATGTTATTTTCAAATACATTAAATTTGATTCTCGACAAATTCGTCTTTCGGAAAATTTGTCCTTCGGCAAATCCGTATTTTGGCAAATCCGTTTTCGGCCAATTTGGGATTCGGAAAAAACGTATTCGTAAAATCCGTTTCGGAGAATTAGTTTTCGGCAAATTCGGCTTCGGCCAATTCGTTCTCGGAAATTGTACCCGTTAGTATGCTGTACCGCACACTTAGGGCTAATCCACACCATTGCTCCGCTCACGCTCCAGTCACGTTCCGGTCCAATATTCTATTATGCATTTCACGTAGGGCATCCACACTGGCAGTGCCGGTCAGGTCACGCTCCAGTAACGCTCCGGTCACGATCCAATCCAAAGATATTTTGACTGGAGCGAGAGCGGAGCGATGGTGTGGATCAGCCCTTAATGTCTTAGCAGGGGGGTTGGGGAGGGTGGCTGCACGCCCCTCGATTCATATTACTAATAAGATTTATTTATACCTAATTTATACCCCACTCAAATCTCATGTTGAATACATGTCAAAATACTAATATTATCATTTGATGTTATCCGCTTTTAATAAATAATCTACACATTTAGTAATCATAATTTCAACTTTTTTCTTATTGCTTTTTGATATAATCAAAACGAAACAGAATTTTCTGAGACAGATTTATCCTAGAAACTCTCTTCACACAGTTCTCGGAATGAGTGAAGCAACGGTAGTTGCAATGAGGCCAGCTTCTGACCGAAAACCTGGATCCTCAATCGCCATCTTGAATAACGTGAAAGTCAAGATATGTGACATGACTTCTGGTGAAAACTTGCCCATTAATTGCAAGGGAGAAATTATGTGCAAGGTTCCATGGGTGAGTGATTGGCAAATATTGTCAACAATCTAATTTCTATCAACAGCTATTAGGCTTATTGTTATTTATTAAGAATTCGATTCAAGCATCTGCAAATTGTATTTATTTCTATATATGCTCAACCCTATTATATCAAATATATATTTACTTAGAAGGTATGACCGTATGCTACGCCTTGATACGAGTTTTAGACTCTTCTGCGAATAAACTAATACGCACTATAGGCACGCACTTCTGGGACCCTGTGTGACGGGTCCCCCTGTGGGGTTATCTCATCAACTGTGAAACCTTATAACGGTTCACTATATGGGTTACGTGTGATTAGAATCTTACTCTGTTTACTATTTTCAGATTCCTTTTTCTCAATGTATCTCTTTCTACTAAATACTCATGGTACCATGCCCTAGAACCACCTTGCCAATATGGTTCCGACCTCAGGCCTATGGTCCAAACTTAACTGTATTTAGGATAATAACTTAGTATAATTAACACTTTAAAGAGAATATATTCAATTATCAAGCAATGGTAAATACACTGTTTAACTTCACTAAAACGCTCACAAGTAAAGGTCTCAATAACTAAGACTGGAGATAAGGTGTGTATCTCGTGCGAGTCGATTAGTAACTCGCTGTCTACCTGCGAACTAACTCGTTCGTTCTACAAAGCTCACATTTATAGTGACATACTGATGACGTACTAACTATATCAAATCATTACATCACATATCTCCCTCTTCCATTTAAATTGAAAATGATTTTTAAAATATTTATTTCAAAACTTCATTTTCAATTAAACAATTCTAAAATTTAAAAACATAAATCCCATTTTAATCAATCCTAAAATTCAAAACATTAAAACTCGAATTGAAAAATTCTAAAATTCAAATTGAACAATCATAAACATCAAACCTATAACTGCAAGAATTTTAAACATTTATTTAATAATAATTCGTTTCTTCCCCTCTTTTTTTTCTGAATGTCGATATTGAATAGAGTCTTCAGAAATCCAAAAAAGAAAATATACTATGTATATAAAATATTTCAACCTTACATTTAACATCAAAAATAGTATGGATACACATCAAAACTGAAATTAACATATAGTGACATTTTTGCTTTAAATCATCAAAAAAATTATTTCAATTTAACTTGTAAAATTTAATTTGATTCAAACAAGCATTCAATTCACTTCTATTTTTTTACGTTAGCTTTAATAAAATTATTTTACTTTCCAAACAAATATTAAGTGTCACACTAAAAATTAAACAATGTTCCTTAATTATTCATAGATTAAAAATTTTGACGTTTTCTGACATGATTATAAATTTGTTAAAAAAAATATTTTTAATAAACATATTACATCATGAACATTATATGAAGTTCCTTAATTTCATTCAAATTCTGTGTCGTTTTATTTTAAAAGCAATTATAATTTCATAGATACTTCATAAAATATTGTTTTTTCAATATAATTATCATAATGGGTTCACTGACCTCTCTAAAATATTCTTAAAATTAACATTGATTCAACAATCGTGCAACTAAAATTAACATCCTTCCGCTAAAAAATAGAATTTCTATCTTTTAATTATTTTATTGAATAAAATTTACTATTAAATTCTATCTACAGAAAAATTTCAAGTTCGTTTAATATTTTACTGCAAATTAGTTATAAATATAACCTTTTCATTTATGTATATTAATTTAAAAATAGTTCATTCCTGCAAATTCCTAATTTATTTTGACTCTAAAATTTTCTAATCATCAAAATCTAATTAGTATTTTTATTTCTAAATATTCACTTCTAAATATTCACAAATATTCACAGTATGAATATCAATTCATCTGTATTCAATTCATATGCTCACCTAATAGACTGCGTACTTCTATTAAGTAAACAAGCCGAGTCATCAATTAATATAATAATATAAATTCTGTGTCGGTAATTTTTGTTATGATTCAATGATTAATCTGCTGATCATTAAAAAGTTATTAAAGTTCTTGATAACTTATATGTGGTGTGTGGTTTCATGTGGTTGTGTGGATTTGTGGTTCTTTTTGTTTCTTGACTCCTTCGATGATATAGGTGTCCTTCCTAGCGATACATTCATGACTTGATCAGCAACTGTTGGATCTTCGTTCTCCATCTTTTTGATATGGTAACACTGTAATGGTTCCTCTGATGTCCGTTCTTCTTTCTTCGTTTTTTGAATTCTGCAAACAGAGAAAATATTAGCATTTGTGACCCCTGGCATAAACATTTTGTATTATAATTTATTAATCTCCCATAGTGATTACTTATTTTCAAATTCACTCTTCACTATAAATTTCATTTTCTTTGCGAATTCATAATATTAAAATCATAGATATTTTAAATATAGACGTAAGTTAATTTATAATCTCATCATTTTTGCTGATTAATGTCTCAATAATATTGCTGATCGATGGAATACTCTATTATCCTGTAAACTGAATAAAACACCTATCAATCTTTTGCATTGTGATATTATTATATTCCACACACATTTCCTTTCGTGTAACCGTGTCTGCTTTTATTTTTTATGCTGACCCATTCTTACTTCTCACATTCATGTTCTTACACCGTGATACTTACTTGGATCACCGGATGTCTATTTATTAACCGACTCTGACATTTTGAACTATCAACAATGTCTGCTGTCTGAAAATTCCTAGATTACAACTGCTTTTTCGCAAGATAAATTATTACATAATGGCATTTTATTTCGTCACTAGCAACATTTAATCTTTTGAAATAGCAATCTATACTATGCTAACCACTGGTACATGAGATACACTGACTTTACTAATCAAATGCATCTCTACTGCACTACTCAGTGTCATAGTAGTTTCTTTAATCGCACTTTTGCGTTATTGTTATTAACCCTTAACTCATATCACACTGGTTACTCATAACATTCTTTAATTAACTTGTTCGACCCTTTATCGAACCTCATTAATTCACTTTACGGTTTCACATACCGCTATAACTCATTTGAGAAAATCAAACTTTCTCTGAATCTGTGGTTTCAGCTTTTCCACGAACTACACATTACGGTTTCAGTTCTACCGAAAACTTACCTGAGAAAAATCAACTTTCTCCACGGTTTCAGCTTACCACTAACTTCATTTAACCCTAATTTTAACGTGACATGCACGGAGTTTCACAAATAACCACCGTCTCTAATCACTCAAACATTTTATTTTATTTTTTTCTTTCTCTCGTCTCCTTTATACCTACTTACTGGTTTCATTCCAAATTGAGTCAAACTGACAGTTGCCATATTCTAATTTAACTCATACTTAATTGCTATAAATTTTCCTCCTAACAACACATTTAAACTTCAAGAACTCTCTCTCTTTCTCCCCCTTCTTATTGAATAACAAAAGATTAGTGATTATCATATATTATTTTTTCATAAAAAAAAAATCGCCACATATCCTACTTTATCTATGACTTATTTTATCAATCGTTTGGAAAAAAATTTTATACTGATTATATTCTACTAATAAGATAATCGTCTGCACTGGGAAAATTAATAATTTAATAATATCAAAAAGTAATGGACGACTTATCTTTTTTATTCCTACTCAGCTCCTCTTCTTGTTCGTCTGTGTAGAAATTCTGACTGGGTGTATGACTACCATGCAGTAACTGGTGACCTGGTTACTGTCACTGTTCTTATTTAACTTTTATACTTAAATTTCTCACTAAAATTGTCAAATAGTATTCACACCTTCAACGTGTTAAAAATCTTCTCGTTTTATCACAAGTACTATCGTTGTTACTTCACGAAACTTTAGTTGGTGTCTGTGCTCAAGGAGTTAACTGCAAGACTGATCAGAAGATGTTGACTAGAATGGCACTACTTGCGATTGTGATTAGAGGATGTTCACTGCACGGTGGCTACCTGCGAACTGTGATCAGGAGATGTTTTCTGAGCGGTGGCTACCTGCGAACTAACTCGTTCATTCTACAAAGCTCACATTTATAGTGACATACTAATGACGTACTAACTATATCAAATCATTACATCACACCTGCAATATTTGATTATATACTCTATGTAGTATATAGCTGGTTAAACACTTTTTCATGGCATCCATACACTGCACAAACTACCATGGCAAAATCCTTATATACAATCTAATATTGCAGGGTCCCAGAAGTGCGTTCGTATGTGCGTATGCGTATTTGTTTCTGCGCAAAAGAGTCTAAAACTCGTATCAAGGCGCAGCAAACCTGAATTTAGCCAGTTTAGTCAATTAAAGAGAAGTTGAAACGTTTCATTCTAAAATGAATGAATAACATGCCTTGTTTCTATGTAACAATAATTATCCAAGGTCACCCAAACGTCTTTCACAACAAAACTTTAATTCATCTTGATTTGAACCTGCGTTCTACCTTGTCGTTTATATACCTTGATTATATCAGAGTGTAACTGATTTCTTTTATTTTATTTTCATTTATAATCCATTTTATATTTTCAGATATTCACGGAGTATCTATTCAATCCTGAGGCAACCGCTGAGGCTAAGACTGCAGATGGTTGGTACTGTTCTGGTGATGTTGGAATGGTTGATGAGAACAACTACCTTCACTTGTGCGACAGAATCAAACAGATCATAAAACCTGGATTGCATCTTCCTGTAAGTATGATGATAAATATTCTCATTAAATTATTATTGAACGTAATATTTTTTAAATATATCTTTACGTCCAAGGTGTACTCAGCCGAAGTGGAAGATGTTCTCTTGTCTCAACCTGGAGTGATCGCTGCTTGCGTTGTCGGAGTTCCTCACGAAGAAAATGTGGAAGCGCCTCGAGCATTTGTCGTTCTGGAAGATTCTTCTGTAACCAAAGAGATTCTTCACCAACTGATTGCAGATAAACTTCCTAAGAATAACGAATTGGTAGGGGGCATTGTGTTTCTGGATGCTCTTCCTTTTCTGCCCTCTGGTAAAGTTGATAGACTTAAACTGAAAAAGTTTGAGATGCAATGAGAAACTGAATTGATAAAACTTATGATTGAATCATAAATGATAAAATTAGTGAGTAATATGCTGTTAATAAAAATTGATGTAGCATGTGATTTAAAAGTATAATGGCATTTTAAATTCAATTAATGCAGATAATCATTTTGATGAATATATTTTATTTAACAAAATTCATCAATAAAATTTACGTTATTGTGTTCTATATTAATACTTTAACTTATATGTTATACGATTTATCATGCTGAAGATAAAATTATCTCATAAAATAATAATAGAAGAACTATTATGTTTTTCATTATAATCAATTGTGAACTTGTTTATGGAGCCACTTTCTTTTCTGATTGCCAATCCCTTGTATTTAGTTTCTTTTGCGTTTAGCGATAGGACCTTATTTCTGGGTTTTGGAAAATTTATCGAAAGCAATTGACCGAAAACAATTTATCGAAAGCAATTGATCGAATGGAAAATTGATCGAATGGAAAATTGATCGAACGGAAAATTGGCCGAACGGAAAATTTATCGAAAGCAATTGACCGAAAACAATTTATCGAAAGCAATTGATCGAATGGAAAATTGATCGAATGGAAAATTGATCGAACGGAAAATTGATCGAAAGGAAAATTGGTCGAATGGAAAATTGATCGAAAGGAAAATTAATCGCTTAACAATTGATCGAATCCCAAGCAACACAAGTTAATGGGGCCCATGTGGGCACTAGGTGGCTAAATCGTAATGGTACTGTGTGTTTTTTTGCAAAGTGGGCAAACATGGTGACAGCATGGGCTGCTGTAATGAAACCACCTTGGCCCAAGATGTTGCCGATATGTTAATCAAGTTTCAGTCATATAATATTGATACGCTATATATCAATCGGGTTGGGCCAATATGACAATTCAATTGGATGGATTCGCCACATTGAACCAACCTTCTCCCAAGGTAACATTCCATGAGAATAGAAATCCACATTATCCCCATGTAATTCTAGGTTACTTTTCAGTCTGTCATCTATTGCCCATCTAACCATCTGGTACTCATGTTGGCACAATGTGTCATGGTTGATTGAGATAGATCAGCTTCATTTTCTCTTCCATCTGTGAGTGCAGTAACCGGTGCTTAGTGTCCATTTTTGTTACATTCCTTAGTAAGTGACTGCACTCGCAGAGTAGCTTTTCTGCATGCATGAGCATTGTCACCGACGGTGTTAAGTGACTTTGCTCATGAATCCACTTTCCTTCCTGACAGCTTCTTCCTATCTCTTGTATTTAATTAACTTTTGCCGCCAGTGATATGGCTTTTGGTTCCGAAACAGACGTTACACCTATACTAAATTAATTAATTATTTAACTTTCATTTCACAAGTTATCTAGAACTATCTAAATTCTAGAACTAAGAAAACTTGAAGTACTTCAAATTGTAATATATTTCAAAGCATATAATTCTCGGTTATAGTAAGCAGTTGATTGAAGAAATGTTATACATAAATTAGTATTATATATTATTATTGTACAAATTACTATTATATATAAATCATGGTAATAAGATCTACTAGTTGTAATATATTGCAAGTAAATTTCTGTAGTAATCCATGGGTTTAGTTATCATTGTCAATTAGTGTAAATATATCCAATACCATTATCGATCAATTTTGTTTCGGTCAATTCTCCATTCGATCAATTGTTGTTCGATCAACTTTCCTTTCGATCAATTTTCCATTCGATCAATTTTCCATTCGATCAATTTTCCATTCGATCAATTGCTTTTGGTCAATTGCTTTCGATCAATTTTCCGGATTCCTCTTTTTTCTGATCAGATGTTAAACAACTTACTGGTTAATTTATCATTGTTATTGCGTTTTGTGGTTACGTAGACATTTTTCGTTAAAATTTGATGATTTTTGATGGTACTATTTCATGTCATAAATGTTCTTCCAGTTGTGATTATTTGATTTCTCAAAATCAAGTTTTCCCTGCTGACGGGGAAGACTTTCTATGATGTGAAGAGGCTTTCTTGTTTTTCATTTTAGGTAGAATGAGTTAGATTCAGTTTTCAGCACAGTACATACGTACAGTATATAGAATATCACATGAAATTTTACAGTTACATTGTAGACGATAGATATGGCGAAGGACTCACCAACCAAGATGATTGAAGACAGTTCAAACTAGGGTTTCTCATATTGGCCACTTTTGCTTGTCCCGGGATTCCGGGATAAAAATAGTGTTTATAAAGTTTGTGCACTAATATTGTATAGTTGTATACATATGTTCTGATTTAGTGATTTTGAAGATTGTTTTTATTTTTCTAACCACGAAGGGTTCTGTGAATGACATGTACGGACCAAGTGATGATCGACTTCCAATAAAGTTATAAGAACCACTGTTATAACCTAATATTGTAGCTATTAATTACCAATCAGATTAACGTCAAATAATAGTTTGAATTTACTTTTAATTTAATCTATCCGATCTCCCATTGCACCTAAATAAAATGCTAATTTTCAAATTTCTTCAATAATATATTTTTTGAATGATCGAACACCTCTAAGGCTAAGTTCATTTTCTATCATATAACAAAAGGTATGTTCTTATATATTAACATTGGAACTTAATATTTCACAGATGAATTTTAAATTTAGCAATTTAAACATTTACAATCCAAGGAGAGAATTCCACCAATGAAAATCCACACTGGGAAAATTCCGTCAGAGAAAATTACTAGAACCCATATTATCATGGTAAAGACTGCAAATGTAATTTTGATATGTATTCGAAATATTATAGAAATTTATAGTAACAATTTGATTCAAAAGAGTTGTTAAAGTTATTCTACTCATTAACCATACTATTTGCTTAACTTCAGTTTTCAGAAATAATCTAATGTATTTGAAAAATAATAGATAACTACTCAATATATTTTTGTTACCGATGTGAAGAGAAATTTTTTCCGAATACCCGATTGATAGAAATTAGGGGTGCTTCGTGGCTAAATTATAATTTAAAATATTTCAATTCATGACTATCTCGTTAATTTCTACCTTCAATTTACTTAATAATGTTAATAACTTATCAGGAAGTATTTACCATATCTGTTAATCCCTTGACAGATCGATTTATTCTCGGATAAAAAAATAGGTAAAAATGGTGGGATCCTGGGATCTCGGGATCCCGGGAGAGAAACCCTAGTTCAAACTCCGACTGGGCTGTACGCTAGGTATCTGCTTAACCGACAGATCCTCTTGGTACATTTTATTCTCAGGCTTTGTATACTCTAACATCTTCGACTAACCAGATCTCAACTAATCTCCTAGGCCCTAGGGAATAGGAGATTCTGGTAGCCTAACCACATAGAATGTTAATTAATCTATACCTTTTAGCCGGCTTTCTACTAGTCAAAAAGAATTACATTTTCGGCATGGGAATATGCTAGGAGTATCGACCAGAGGCCGATCTTATTCTCCCAATGGGAAAAGGTTCATGCTTTGACTAATTTCAGAAGCTGCGGTTTCTATAATATATCACTAGTTCGAAATGCTACTGGGTTACGTTCTTACGTCACATCCTGAAATTGCTTGTTCTTCACGTTGATTTACTTCCCCAACGTAGTCGTCTGGGACGAAGGGGTGGCCAGTACTGCCCAAGTGTCACTTACCTGAGGCAATGTATGAGTCTGGGAAACCCTCATCACTCAGGAAGGTAACAACTTCCTGACTATGGGTCCAAAGGTGCTCCAGTGAGTGAATGTTGTGTGTAGTCCAGCGCAATTGTAGGGATGGACAAATGTGAGGATATGAAAGATGGACCCCTGATCAATGTGACAGAGCTTACATCGACCATAGGTCGATCTTTCAATCCTGTGTTTGTAAGGAAGGATGGTGGCCACATTTCAGACAGGGTCAGATTAACCCTATCCTGCCATTTGTGGAACTTGCTCTGGTATATAGGCGGAGACCCAGACTCCGAGGAGCTCGTTGAGAAGAGAAGAGCCTAGAGCTCTTCTGTTTGTGGTGTGTGTGTTTGTGTAGTGAAATGTGGTCGGTTGTTGGAGGAAGTGTGATCTAAAGGTGACTGTAGTGTGTGACAGGTGTAGTGTAAAGAATCTTTAATGTCCTCCGCTTTATTTGCATGTAGTGTAGTGGAAATACAAAAAAAAAAATGTGTACTCCTCAATACCATATGTGTGAGGCGAGCGGGAGGACTCGTGTTTCTGTGTTTAAATGGTGTGTGTGTGTTATTTAGGTACAGCTGGTGGCAATGCGGACTGCGGAATAGAGTGTTCTGTGTACGTTTTTGTTTCTGTATCTGTGTGTTACAGATGTTAGGTGACCTGGATGTGAAGGCAAAGGTGATGATGAGTTTAATGCACTTATTGTAGAGTGTGGTTATGTCTTCCTTGGAGTGACCGTAAGTTCTGAGAGTAAGGATGTGCAGGACGTTAGTTTTTGTTTTGTTATTAAACTCAATACAGTATTTCCCACAAGAAATATACTCTATTTAAAATTCAATAAGGTTGCTATAAATAGAAATATTAATGTAGTATTCTGAATCTTTAAAACAAGGTTTTATATTATTTATACATTATTATACAGCAAAACCTCGTAGTAGACCAGAGTTACGTTCCAAGTTTCTTTGGTTTCCTACTAGACCAAAAAAGTTTTCTTTAAAAGTAAAGCGGTGACTTTAACATTTCGATAGCTCTATTTGTTTATGAAAACTTTAATGCCAAATTTATGGTGACTAACATACCAATTTTGATGGGAAACAAATTTAGAAACAGTATGAATTTTTTTGGCTTCAATTAAAGTGAATATAATATTTTTTTCAATTAAATTATCATTTTATGAAATTAGAATAGTCTTCACCGTATCTAGTTTTCTATAACTTTTCACATCAATTTTTTTAGCACAGTCTTTACCATCAAATCTGAAACCAATTCTGCCTTATGTTTTATTCTAAGAACAGCATAAATAAATATAATATATGATTCAAATTAGATAATTATCTTTAAAGCAGTATTGTAATTATTACTCCTTGTAATATTTTTCCAGTACAGTTTCCAATATTTCTTGGTCTAATAGGAGGTTTGTCTACTAAGAGGCTGGTCTAAAGCGAGGTTTTGCTGTACTACAATTTGAAAGCATTTATTATTATTTATTCATTATTATGCTTTATAAGATAGATAACATATATTATATAAGAACCTTGTATTAACCCATTCCAAGCGGCCTAACTATATATAGACCAGGGGTGGGCACATGTTGTGTTTTTCAGTGCCGAAAGGTGGAATCTCAGTGCCAATTTTCTTTTCGTTTTCTAAATTACTGAGGATACTGAGTAATTATATAATGAGGTGGAAGATTTAATTGAAGTACGTACATGTACAACGTTAAATATTTTGCGCATAAATATTGGTAGTCGATTTATCATTTGCATTAAAAAGAATTAATAAATGATATAGAATTAATTTTTCTTCATGTGAAAATAATTCACAATAAAAACGAAAATAAGCTATCTTGCATAAGTAACTCATAAATTCACAGGATAAATTACTATGGCTGCCTAACTTATTAAAAAAGGGAATTAAAAATGATTGCATACATTTTTACCACAGTGTTTGAATATTCCAAGACAAACGTATGAAAGATATAAAATTAACTGTTCTAGATAAAAAGAGACAGAGGTAAATGAATTAAACACCGGCACTATTGTAACAAATAAAAAATACCTTATTAACGGATAAAATTTACTATCAAAGTATCAAGGTCATTACAAATATACTGTTCTTCAATTAGTTGACCGTCCTCTTTTATATTATCCTTTTAATTTATAGAGCAGTCAGGGTTAAAAATTCTAAATTTTCTTTGGAAGAAAACAAAGCACTTTTTCCCTGGTGGGCAGTGGGGCCGCGCTGAGGGCTAAAATAGCACTGAGTGCTGCATATGCCCACCCCTGATATAGACGTTCCGAAAATTGGTCCCATTTAGCAGAGCTTCTATATATAGTCGCTAAATTTTTTTGCTGTAACAGAATAACAGTCAAGCGGCAGGGTCAATATGTAAATGTAGATGGTGTTCAGAAATATGACAAGTATTAACGTGTAAACACATAATTACAAGTTATTGTGCAATAATAATGCACCCTATAGCTCAGTACTTGAAGAAGTGTTAAAGAGGGGAGGGGAGTAAAGGACAAACTGTATGTCAGTTCTAAGGAAAGATGATGCATTTGAAATGGAAAGATGTAAATATGTTGAGTATTGACTGTTAAGTACATTACCCATCCAACAATGAAATAAATACTCGAAAAACACAGTAAAAATGAAATAAAGGATAACTATTTTTGAATTGTAATTTTGAAAATTTATTTCACAAATATGTTTATATATATATACGAATAAAAGTAACTAATTCAATTTATGCGACTTAAAAATGCTCACTTTTTATATCTTTATATGAATAACATATAAATGAATAATTCATATAGTTATGAATTCATAACAACTATACAAATAACAATACAACACTCATATGTCACTCCACCAACAAGCGGCACAGTCTATATATAGACTATGTATAACCAACAAGCAGCACGTCTATATATAGACGCTTATCTGACTCCATGATTTAGCGGGGTAACTAAATAGTGTAGTTGAAATTGAAGAGTCAATAGAGGCGGTGACTATATGTAGACTATTTTTATTTTTGTCTACTTCCATTCACCTACTGCTGCTTGGAATGGGTTAAAGATACGGTTGACAGACGTTTCGTCGACAAATTTTCATAAAATGGATATTAACACACTCTAATGTTTCAAATATGTACTTTGACAGAATAACGTATCACACGATCAAATTTTGAAATAGAATACTGGAAAGGAGGAAAACTATTCAATAAATTTCAATCGTTTGTCTACTTTAATACTAAATCAAAACTATTCAAAAATAACAAATTATTTTAAAGTGATTTGAAAAATTGTATATGTAAGACAAAACTAAAAAATATATATCGCATCAAATAATGAAATCATTGGAATCTAAATGACTGTATCCACACACAAAGAGCATTCTTAAATTTATTTCTTTGTCTATAAGTAGCCTTGTGTCACAACTGCCTATTAATAATATCTTGCGGTGTTGGTTTTGGTAAATGTGTCGTTTCGAGAACTTTAAGAATATTAATAATAATTTATTAGTTCTACAATATTATGTAATACGTTCATATTTTTCTTGGAGGATCACAAATTCGAAGATGGGATATCGTTCGATAACCTCTTATTTCTTGTATTTTAAAGCCAAAGAATAACTTTTTAGTAAAACAATAACCCAAGTATCAATAAACATTCAACGGCGAATTTTATATTAAATCTTGACGTTTAATCTAGGATTAGCACTCAATTACAGAAAACTCACAGTAGTCGAACAGTGGGCATTTACCAACTGAAAATGACTTGTCAATTACAAATCCGACGATATTAATACTAGTACTGTACCTGTTATTGAATCTAAATTATATTCGAATTCAAGTATGTATTATGGTACCAATATTCTGATTAAACAGAAAAATCTTTCGAAAGCCAAAATATGAATTTAAATTTTCAAATATTTAGTGTCAATATTATTGTAGCCCGTAGTCATGGTACTGCCACAAATGATTTGTTAGTGGTAGGTTAGATACCAGATATAGCGAGATAATTAATTATTACGAATTATAATTGGCTAAGAGATGGTTTTTAGAGTACATATTGACTCCCTACTCCCCGGCCCTCTTTTCCCTTTCTCCCTCTCCCCAGGGGGTTAGAGTTACACGATACCTCTGGTATTTTGCACTCACTATAAGAAGGTTATAAAGCAACTATTTACACAATAAAAAAAAAAAGATAAAATTTTGAGATTTCTTCGGGGACGGTCCCCTAAAAACAACTAGCAAAACTAATCTCGAATAGCTCTCTAAGCTCCAATCTATAATCTGAATAATTCAGGCAGCAATCGAAATAAAGCATAGAATAAACCAATCAATCACAAAAGAACGGGAATACTAATAAGGAATTGCTTCCTTCACCCCCAAATTATGGGGTTTGAAGGGAAGCGAACACCAGCTAACTTAAGCACAATTCAAAACACACTAAATACATTCTACACCTACTGCCCTACCTATCTCACAATATTCGATTGAACTCAATATCAATATATGTCTCCTTCTGGTGGAGTAGTTTGGAAACTTAAATCAGAAGGCATTTAACAGCATGTACTTTCTTGTGGGACATATTGTATATAGAAAATGAAATTGCCAAATTTTGAATAAAACCCTTGAACGAAATATTTTTTAATAATAGTGTTTGTGCACAAACTCAACGTAAATCTATTAAATCACAAATTTAAAGGCTCGCCAGCAGAAAAAATAGTGAGACACGAAAGCAGATCTAAAAAAATATTATTCGGAAATTACATACTATAGCTATAAATATGAGAGTCCAGTGTCCAAAAATGTCAGTCAGTCAGTCTGTTGTGAGCGTGACGTAATAACATCAACACTCTAAAATACTATTTAAGACAATTGATGAGGGTAAATTGTAAAAACTGTTTATTAATTGGTATAATAAAAAATAGATATATTTTTAATAAATTATTTAACCTGCTGAATCCCTAATTTTCTCTCTAAATTTGTTCACTTGCTTACGTCACGTCAAAAATCACTCAACTGTCGCTACCTATAAATATTATGTATTAACAAAATTGGCGGGTTTTTAACAATATTGGCAATTTTGTAACAATATTGACAATTTTGTAACAATATTGGCAATTTTTGTAACAATATTGGCAATTTTTGTAACAATATTGGCAATTTTGTAACAATATTGGCAATTTTGTAACAACATTGGCAATGTTGTTACAAAATTGGCATTGTTAAAACAATATTGGCAATGTTGTAATAATATTGGCAATGTTAAAACGCTATCGGGATAACTAAAACTCTTTGTTACCTGAGCTGACAGTAGTATTCGTAGATAAGATATCTCAAGAGCAATGACACTAAATGTAACATATAACAGGTGGCTTTCTTAATCAGTATTGATCAATATTTAGTTCATAGCAGATCTACTTCTCGCATTGATAGTACGATGCTGACTTTACTATTACTTTACTACCGGTAATGTACAGACTACACGTTCCATTTTATGTTATCGGTGAAATATTCTTATGTTATTCGAGGATGAAAATAAGGTTCATAAAAATCTGCACAACTAGCAATTTACTAAATCTTGGAAATTTTCAATTTTGTATTTGGGTACCTAGTACCTAACCGTGTCTATTACTGCAAAGTTCATTGCAGTGATTATGAAACCCATTTTCATTTTTGTGTGAATAGCATAGGAATATTTTCCCGATAAGTTGAAAAAGAACACGCAGACTGTACTTTACCTGTCTTTACCTCTACTTCTTCAAGTGTTCATAGTAACATTCAAGATGGAAGCAAAAGTGCACAATTGAACAATTTTATGTGCAAAATGGGATGAAGATTACTTCATTGTGTCCGAATTAGTATTTGTACACCTTACACATTGTGATGGGATCTATTCGAAATAATATAGGAAGTGAAAGTAATTCAAATACCTCTTTCATTGAATAAAATAACTTCATTTCTTAATTTCACTCACGTTATTCAATTTTAATCACTACTCTGCAGTTACTTTTAACAAAACTATATTGTCTATCCGCTTATACACAGTGATCACCAGCTTTTTGTTTCTGAGCTCTTTGTTTGAGATTTGCAAAAAAAATTGGCTTGTAGATTAAGTTGAGGATGTGTTTTCATCCGTGGCCGTTAAATTCCACCGCTGAAAGTTCCACCGCGGAAAGTTCAGCGAGGTAGATTCCACTGGCGTTAAAAGCCAAATGTGACAAATTGCACCACGGAAGATTCCACCATTTTTGAAAAAACAGTATAAATAAACAGAGGATTTTATGTCTTAATTTAACTGAATCTAAGATCAAATATGAGAATTTATAATTATAGGCTATAAAATTGATTCTCTTGGAGCGAGGTTTTTTTAATTATAAATGAGCGAATCTTTCTTTTTTCTCAGTTTCAGATTTTAACGTGGCAGATTTAAACTGAAATATATATCGGAACAATTAAAAATTTGGGTGATATATAATTTTACTAAATAAAATTTATACAACAAAATATCTTTAGTCTGAGTTTCAACATATATATGTCTATAATTTAAAGGAGAATAAAACGGGATCTACATTGTAGACCAGTGTAGCAGCGGAACACTATTTGTTGAATTTAAACAATTTAAAGATTAATAAAATTTTATGAATTCTTATTTAAAATTCTGAAGATACGCTTTAATCATTCGTTTGATCTGTCTATTATTTCGTTTGTTTGCCTTAGCTTATCCCTTTGGTCTTGACTTAGCATAATTTATTCTTATAATTTCTTAACTTTCAAACTAATGAAATGTTGCCGGCTACCACAAAAACACATTCATCTCTTAAATAAGTTTTATTTGATATCATACTTCCTGTGAATGAAATCTAGTATTATGCGGCGGAACTTTCCATGGTGGAATTTTCCAGCGGTGGAATATTCCGTAGTGGAACTTTCCAGCGGTGGAACTTTCCTGGTGGAACATTCCGTGGTGGAATTTTCCACGGGGCTATTTACCTAGAACCGTTTTAATCATACATAAATGCTATAATTGAATTGAATATTTAAAACAACTTAAACATTATTTGTCATGATTTACTAGTTATAGTTTAAAATGGAAAGTAATGTCTAGAGAATATGCATCTGGTCTAATAGTTGAAGTAGCAATCAAATTTCTCTAAGTTGTAAAAGTCAATAATTATAATTAACTCGCTGATCTGCTTATTGCACTTATTTTGAAGTTATCCTGTATATATTTCGCAATTAAGTAGTCTCAAAAATGAAGTTTTGGATTAATCAATTTTTTTAATTCAATTTCGTTCTAGACCTCGTCGTAAAGATGATTGATGAGGTCACACAACTGATTACGACGCCTAATTATAGTTAACTAGATTAGTTATTAGTTACATCTCTTTGCTCATCAGAGAGTCCTTATGTACTTGTTGGATGTATGTAAGTGGGTAGGCGTCACCATCCCAGTAGTTAACCAGTAGTGACAGAGTAAAGTGTTGTGTACACTCTTCACATCAATACCTTTACAGTGCTTTTCTTATCATTGAAATACTACACACTGGGTGTAAACTCATTTAAATACCTAATCTAACAAGAAAAGTGATATAGTGGACGTAAATCTCATGTAGTACATTATCAATTTAAGTTTATACGATTTTTAATTTATTTATAAAACGTTTTTGATTCAATTTGCAATTGTAAATCGAGTTTATTCTACATGCATTGTACTTTTAGCATTTATTCTAATTTTATCAAAGGTAGTTAACAAACATAGCCATTTATTATTACCAAATAAGTTGCTTACTGATGACAATTTAAGCAACGCAAATAGATTCTAATATTGAACGAAAGGTACTCACTGTCTTTAATAATTGATGCTCCTCTATCAATCTTATATGAACAGAGAAAAAGTTTGCGTGTAGGTCCTCATTAATCCTTTTCATTGGATACAAATAAAACTCTCCAATAGAATGGAGGATAACATTTTCAGTTCTTCTTACCCTGACATTGAGCTTCCTTCTGGGAATTTCATCAGTTACCTTAGTAAGGATTGGCACAAATGGGAAGACCTAACGGCATTGGTGAGTTTCTGAATGTTTGATAATAGTCTGTTGAAGATAATCTTCAAATCTTTTTAAATCCTCAATGAAGACTTCTTTTTACATTCAACTCGTCGCAAATGTAGATTAGGCTTGTGAATTCATATAATTTAAATATGAGAAAGCAACATATACTAGAATTCTGTGTATTATAGGTATGTGGATATACCGAGAGAGAACTCACCTTCAAACAGCTGCGACAACAAGTTGAGAAATGGTGTGGTTACTTCAGTGCCAAATACCCAAAGCAAACCATCATAGGGATGATCAGCCCAAACACCGTGGAAGCTGCTGTTTGCATCATGGGGATGATGGCCGCTGGAATGATATTTACCGGGCTTAGTGAGGAGGCACTAATCGGTAAGTATTTTAAAGAGAAATGGTTTGTAGAGCATTGGTAATCAGTTTATAAATATTGGACAATTTTTCAGACGGCATTGTTGACCGATTGCAATCATTAAAAATCCGTGACGTCATTATTCATAAACCATATCAGGGGAAAATGGAAGAAGCCCTGAAGAAGATTGGTGGTAAATTCACCAAGATTTTCATAGGGTGTGATAACTCACAAATGGAAAATGAAGTCACTTTTCCAGATGTTCTGAATGATGAGAATATTCGTCCTCAGAAGCCAGTGGAGGTTTGCTTATTTTTAAAATAGGTTGATTTTAAGCTTTTAATTCGCTGACGAATTCCTCAAACTTATCATCAGTTTTACTCATTATTGTTATTTGAAAACAGATCGAAGGATCAGAAATATTATGCATCATCTACAGTAGTGGAACTACAGGTAAACCGAAACCAGTGACTATACCGCACAGGACATTCGCCTACAACTTGGCAGTTTTTTCACAACCTCAGTGGAGTAATCTACCAATTACCTCTGGTAAGTTTTTTTTTGTACGAATCTTCTATAAATTCATATCCACTAAATAGTTTCATTTAAGATAATAATTGGAATATATAAATACTCAATATTACATACCATTTATTTACATATCATCATTATTATGTGAATAAACTCTGTAATAAATTAATCAATGCAAGGCTATTTCTTACATGTAAAGCTGCAATGAAATGAATTTTTTGTATTTTCTATGAATCATAACTCGTATTTGGCTGTTTTGTACCTATTTTTATTTTCGAGGTTTAAAACTCACCTATAATACGTCTAACTGTTATATCACTTATAGACGAGTGGTATTTTTCCTAGCAAACTCTTCCTGTTGTAATTGTTTTATTTATTCATTAAATTCTATTTTTCTCATTCTTTCATAAAGTTTCGTTGAATAACCTACGAGAGGTGAATTAGTTAATACACTGTTTTTTCCATAGATACTTTTCAAGCAGTTGGCTACGCTCATCGCTACTTAAATCATAGTTTCGGTTTGCTTCTAATTTTCTTTGGCGGTAACCATTTGGGCCATAAAATGATTGTAAAGAATTTTGAAGAGGATAAGATCATCGATGAGTTAGATAAATGGAAAGTGAGTTTCAGCCGTAAATGTTATGGCTATTTTATTTGGGGAGGACAATCTTAGGGCATTTACTTGAAATATTTAGCCCTCCTAATATGAATGTTTGCGACTATATTTACTGGAAATTAATCAGTGTAGCACTCGGAATATGATAATTTGACCGTGCAAATTTCTCTTCAATTTTCTAACTTCATATTAATTTACCATCCCGTTGATATTTTACCTAGCATTTAATGAAATTATTGTTATAATTAAAAATTTAATTTATTTTATTCAGTCCCTATTTCAACTTTTATTATTTTGATTAGGATTAATTAAGAGGTTGCTCTACTCTTTAAACTAGACATTTGAATTTTTTTTAAATAGTTGTCTACTACTTTGTAGACACTATCGAGTTTAAAAAAAACACGTATAATTTTTGTTTTTATATATATATTTGAAGGAATCATGTTGTATTTATAATTTCAAAATTGAACCTTGTAAAATCTTTTGTGATTGATTTTTTTTTTGGTGAGTTATATCTACATATATAATTAACTGGGCATTTGATATCCTCGTATTTGATTTTCACCTAAGATCTCCATAGTTTATGCTATGCCGAGTCTGCTGAAAATCCTCGCCAAAATTCCGTCCTCAAGACCTTCAATCAAGAATCATTTGAAGTGCGTTGCAACATCTGGGTCTCCATTGCCAAAATCTCTGAGTGATGAATTCAGGAAAAAGATGCCAGAAGTATTTCTTCAAAACGGTAAGAAAAAGTAAAGTTAGTGTTGGTAGAACTAATTATTTCTCATTAAGAAATTTTTATTTGAAAGTTAAATGTTCAGAAATCCATCCAAGCATATGTGGTCGACATTGTTATGGTTATAAGTTTATAACTAGAGCCCACATATACATGGGTTCTTTAATAATTGGGTTAGGCACCTTGGTTCTGGAGTTAATATATGGATTACAAATAAGTACATATTTTCTCACAAGCTGTTGGAATGAGTGAAGCATCGATGGTAGCAATGAAGCCAGCGTCTGACCGCAAACCTGGATCCTCAATCGCCATCTTGAATAACGTGAAAGTCAAGATTTGTGACATCACTACTGGTGAAAACTTGCCCATTAATTGCAAGGGAGAAATTATGTACAAAGTACCGTGGGTGAGTGAAGTACGAATTTTGTCGTATTGTTATTGAAAAAGAATATGATGCAACCATCTGAAAAATGTATTTCTTTTTATATATACTTAACACTATTATTTATTTATTTACGAGTGTAACTTTTTTCTTTTATTTACAGTATATTAATTTTACTCATGTAAAATCAATTTTCATTTTCAGATTTTCACAGAGTATCTATACAATCCTGAAGCAACCGCTGAGGCTAAGACTGCAGATGGTTGGTACTGTTCTGGTGATGTTGGAATGGTTGATGAGAACAACTACCTTCACTTGTGCGATAGAATCAAACAGATTATAAAACCTGGAATGCTTCAACCTGTGAGTTTAATGATGAATATTGTAATTAACTTATTATGTAACGAGACATATTTTATTGAGACTTTTTCATTCAAGGTGTACTCAGCCGAAGTGGAAGATGTTCTCTTGTCTCATCCTGGAGTGATCGCTGCTTGCGTTGTCGGAGTTCCTCACGAAGAGTATGTGGAAGCGCCTCGAGCATTTGTTGTTCTGGAAGATTCTTCCGTAACTAAAGAGATTCTTCACCAACTGGTTGCTGATAATCTTCCAATGAATAACAAATTGGTTGGGGGCATTGTGTTTCTGGATGCTTTTCCTCGTCTGCCCTCTGGAAAAGTTGATAGACTTAAACTGAAGTATTTTGAGATGCAATGAGAAAATTCATCTACATAATCTTAGATTTAATCGTAAATGAGGAATATATTGAGTAGTATTTTTAATGAAATTTCTTAGAGCATTCGATTAACAAATAACATATTTTGACACTTTTGATTGAGTGATTGTTGATATCCGAGAAATAATATAGCAAAATTTATTATTCTTTATCCTATTTTGATCATGATATAATTCTAAGAGTTCCTTCCTTAGTTAGTTTGTCCGTGCGGTACCCTTCCAGTAAATAGATATAAGCATATAAGCTGTAAGCTCTGCAAACTGGATGTTTCATTATTATCACTAGGGTTGTGACAATATTCTCTTTGAAATATGCTTTATATTTTCAAGAAAAATATTCTCCATATGCTCTAATTATATTCTTTTATGCTCTGAAATATGCTTTGTATTCCTTTAAGATATGTATTATATTCTTTTTATGCTCATATATGATTTTTATTCTCAGTTATGCTTTTTATGCTCAATTCATTAAAAGTGCTGCAATTAGTTTTATGTTTAAACTTGATAAGTTATATATTAGCAATCTCTTTAATCACATTTGGATGCCAATCTAATGTTTCGGTGCAATGGAATTCTTTGAAAAGTTTAAATATGTTTTATTAATTGAATCATTTCACATGGATTCAATGTGCACATCGTCGGACCAAGTTCAGTCACAGTAATATCGGGTTGATAAAACGGGTAAATTCTAAATTTGAACTAAGAAACGTTGAACAGTGGTTAGGCTAAAATAGAAATGCATTTTCTAATATTAATTTATGAATCTTTTCAATATCGAACCCTGAACAGATTCTCCAAGCATTAACCTTAATTCGGCTTGTTTGTTCCAATAATTTTTGGCATGTATTGGTGGGCAACGGTCTTCTAAAATACGTACATACTTACTTTCTATTGTTTTTTGTAAATATATATTCGTTAGTTGTATCTAGGTAAATTTTGCATATATGGCCTATCTCTGAACTGAGAAATATATCAGTTTCATGAATTGTTTATTTATTCTTAAATGTTTTTAATAAAAATAATGTGTTTTACTATTTTTTAATAAAAAGAATATGTTTTACTACTTTAAAATAAAAATAATATGTTTTACTACTTTTAAATAAAAATAATATGTCTTACTACTTTTTAATAAAAATAATATGTTTTTAATAAAAAGAATATGCTTTACTTCATATATAATCGAGATTATATTTTTATGCTAAAAGCATATTGTCACAACCCTAATACTAATATATGAGAGTGTATTTTTCTGTTTGTTAGTTGCTGGCAAAAAAACATGTCACACTTTAACATTTGACACGATTTTATTCCATGACCAAAATATTTGTTCGGATAACAGAAATCTGAATTACAGAAATTAGGCAGAAAATTGTATTTGAAAAATACGGATGATTTAATTTTTTTATAGTGAATCATTTTCTAACGTGTATGATACTGAGGATATTACGATATCTCAAAAACCGGATATCATAAAAATATCAAATTTGGATAACAAAAGAGAGGAGAATTTTGAAAGAATCTGGATAACATTAAAAATCCTGATACATATAAAAAGGATAAAATAAGTCCCGGATAATTTTGTATGAAATCAAAAATTTCTAGTCGGTCATTTTTGGACCATGATACCAGCATTACGTGTGACAAATCTATGGAATACGTTAGAAATATTTTCTATACTTTCCTAATTTAGCTGCACAATAAAATAATTATATTTTGCATTTTGAACAAAAAGAGACATTTGAATAATTATTGCTACTTAAGTATTTTGTTTCTTTAATAACTTTCTGAAAAGGCTACTATATCACTAAAATTCTTCTACAATTATTGAAGAAGAAAAAATACGAGCTCATCCATATGGACTAATTTATCCTGATTATTCTTTACTGTATTATTGTAAAAACTCCTTTAGTAGGAACCTATATAAACTATATTTCTTTCTAATTTCAAAGGTTATTTTTTGAGAATATTATGTTAAAGAGAAACAATCTGTTTAATGTTTATATTGTTACAATGTATCGAAGCTGTCAGAAAATAATACTCATGCTAGTACCTGCATGTTGAATCTACTTAGAGATATCAAGGCTTTGCTATTCACGACTGACTAGGATTCTAAAGGGTACATGATACTTATTCTCTCTGTTCGCGATAGAGGGTTGTTCAGTTCTTCACCAGCCTCTGTCGTCACCTGATAGCTCTTATTAGATAGTTTGCTAGTGAAAAACAAGGCAGTGATTGTTAGACAGGTTGTGCTGATACCGTGTCTTGTCCTAAGAACTTTGTGCGCCTTTTAGGTCTCATTACATTGGTATTATTATTTCCATCTTCAATTATGCGAATATATCAACAATTTGGCACGTAGTACATATATTTCGTGCAATTTACTGAATTGCGCAGGTTCGAGAGTGCGCTGCGCGTTCTTAACCCTGAAACACCCAGTGTACTTATATTTTAATTAAGAGAGAGTACACCCAGATTTATATTTTAAAACTTGACTTAAGTTGCTTGAAATCCGGGTTTTAATTGTCTAATGCGTATTTATGTGAAATCAATGGAAAATAATGCAAAATCATATGTATTTATTCAGTTTTATGACATATTATTACCATGCTGAAATCTAGAGCTCGAGTGAATTACATGCGCATTTGCGTCACATTTTGATTCACACCGAGAATAACTAACATTCTTACTATAAATGATGTTTCTAGTTTCTTACGCAAAATGTGACGCATCAGCAGTTGTACTTCAACCGGGCTCTAGAGGCCCATCTAATCAAATATGATATAAAACTAAATATATATTTATATTGTAAAGAGATATGTCATAGACAATGAAATTCAAGGAGTTTTTGAAAATCAAATCAATCAGTTTTTAAACTATCCATCAATATTTGAAACCGGACCGGGCCCCATAGACACTCTCGGTATTCCAGGGATAAAAACGCGCAGCACATTCTCGACATTGCGCATTTAAGTGAATTACACGAAACATATATACTAAGGATACGAATCAAGCCAACACAGACTGTTGAGGCTTTGTCAAAGACCATTCTACCAACTCCTAAAGTGATCTCATATATTTATTGCATAATATCACACCTTCATTTCTATGTTTCGATCCACCTCTATTTTCCACATAATCTTGATATAAAAGTTTGTAGTAAATTTAATTAGAAAAAAAAATAATTCTAAAAATATTTCGGATAAGTATTTCTACAAATCTTTCCATACCATTATCAAAGAATAAAAAATCTTTATATACAGTCTTCTGATGCATTACTAAGGATCTTCATCAGTTGACGGCTCATTCCTCTTTTATACCGGAGCCCAGGGGGGTCAGCCTAGCTGAAAAAGTTACCGATTTTAAATAGTATCACAGTATCTGGCACCAATTGCTGACCTAGGATCTGTACGTCTGCCGAGTCTCACCTGGTGGGTGCGGTCATGGGCGGGGTTTTAAAGGTAGTCAAAACTAAGCTAGATTAGCTGAAAAGGTTACCACTTGAAACTAATTGCAAAATGTCTAGCATAACCTCATGGATCACTAAATGTTACAGACAGACGTTTTCAGTGGTGGGTTGCCCCCGCCAGACGCCCAAAATGTCGACCCTAAAACTAAGCTAGATTAGCTGAAAAGGTTACCACTAGAAACTAATTGCTCACTACTAGGTATGTACAAAATTTATAGGTAGGCTACATATGCACAGTACAGTGTCTTAATTCAATATTTTTATTAAATGAGTTAGCAAAATAGTTCGTTTAAAGTACTAATCAGTTATTATTTAATTTTGAATAAAATAACCTTTTTAATTTCACAGAGATGATATAGAAGCCCTTTGTTAAATTATGACTTGGTTCGCTGAAATTAAAAAAGTATATTTTATTCAAAAAAATAATAGTACCTAATAACTTATTAGTATATACCATATAGGCTAGGAAGAGTTATTCTGATAACACTTTAAAAATATTAAATTGTCTAAAGAATTTGTGGGTGCAGTTCATAGTAACACTTTGATTTACTTTAATGTATAGGTAGTTTTTTATCCAAAAACATAAATAGCATAACGCCATGGAGATTTAGTCTACAATTTATTATTAAATACAGTAATCATTTCTCTTAAAACAGTAACATAAATATTCATGATAAAAATATTACTTATTTAACAATATGGTTTACACAGATGGCTTAATAAATGTTACATGGTTGTGCTGGACATTTTGCAATTAGTTTCAAGTGGGTGATGCGTAGAATCACCAGAACGGACCAAAACGGACCGGAACGGAGGTTAATATGTATGTTAGATTACTGTTTGCAAGAATGCTTGAATGGACATCGGAACGGACCAAAATGGACCGGAACGGACCAAAACGGAACAAAATGGACCGGAGCGGACAAAAGCAGAATCAAATATGGATGTTAGAGTACTGTTTGCATCATTTTAAATGCTCATGTAGGTTATTATATTGCAAAAGAATATTTGCATTAACATATGAAGAGGTTAATCAAGAAAAACGTACTTATTACAACCAGCGTTATTTCAGATAATCGTATACAAGATTCCGGGGTTTTAGAAACAACATACTGATAGTCTTTCACATTGCATGATACGTGTACTGGTTGTGACTGTCTATTCTTATCTGTATATTCCTATCCGTTAATTCTTATCTGTCTATTCTTATCCGTTAATTCTTATCTGTCTATTCCTATCCGTTAATTCTTATCTGTCTATTCTTATCCGTTAATTCTTATCTATCTATTCATATCTGTCTATTTTTATCCGTTAGTTCCTATCTGTCTCTTCCTATCCGTTAATTCTCATCTGTCTATTCCTATCCGTTAATTATTATCTGTTTAACGGATAAGAATAGATAGATAAGAATTAACGTATAGGAATAAATAGATATGAATTAACGGATAATAATAGACAGACAGGAATAGACAGATAAGAATTAACGGATAGGAATATACAAATAAGAATTAACGGATAGGAATAGACAGCTAAAAATAGAGAGATAAGAATTAACGGATAGGAATATACAGATAAGAATAAACGGATAGGAATAAACAGATAATAATTAACGGACAGGAATATACAGATAAGAATTAACGGATAGGAATAGACAGATAAGAATAGACAGTCACAACCAGTACACGTATCATGCAATGGGAAAGACTATCAGTATGTTGTTTCTAAAATCCCGTAATCTTGTATACGATTATCTGAAATAACGCTGGTTGTAATAAGTACGTTTTGTCTTGATTAACCTCTTCATATGTTAATGAAGGTATTTTTTGGCAATATATAACCTACATGAGCATTTAAAATGATGCAAACAGTACTCAAACATCCATATTTGACTCTGTTTTGGTCCGTTTTGGTCCGTTCCGGTGTTTCTACGCACCGGTTTCTAGTGGTAACCTTTTCAGCTAATCTAGCTCGGTTTTGGGGTCGTTATTTTGGGCGTCTGGCGGGGGCAATCCACCACTAAGAACGTCTGGCAGTAACATTTAGTGATCCATGGGGTTATGCTGGACATTTTGCAATTAGTTTCAAATGGTAACCTTTTCAGCTAATCTAGCTTAGTTTTGACTACTTTTAAATCCCCGCCCATGACCGCACCCACCAGGTGAGACCCGGCAGACGTACAGATCCTAGGTCAGCAATTGGTGCCAGATACTGTGATACTATTTAAAATCGGTAACTTTTTCAGCTAGACTGACCCCCCTTTGCTCCTGCTCTAGTAGTTTCCACTAACACTTTTTAAGATTTTATGCGTGAAATATCTTAGAAATATAGATACTTCATATGAGAATTACAGAAGAAACGAGAACATATTTCTATATTTGTAATTTTTTGTTATTCATATATAGAGCTCTTTTATTATTCGAAGGAAAGACTTTCTAGATATATTGAAACAATATTGGCAATGTTGGAACAATACCGGGACAATGTTCTCCTAAATATTTTGTTATCTGTGCTATATCTAGAATTTATTCAGATAAGATATCTGAAGAGCGATGACTTTCATTATTACAACTGGCTTTCTCATTCAGTATTTATTAATATTTAGTTCATAGCAGATCTATATCTTGCATCGATAATCCAATCATTAGTTTTCTATCATTACAATAAATCCACTTTTTTTATAGTGTTCGAAGTAACATTCAATGGGAAGTAGAGTGCACGAATGAACAATTCTAGATGTAAAATGGGATAAAGATCACTTCGTTGTGTACGAAATCTTAATAGATAATTATACAAGTAATATAGAAAGAATACAAATAACCACGACCCCACGAAACTCGTAAATATTGAAAAATTCTAAAATAGTATAAATTACGCGCTATATTTCATCACGGAAGACAACAGCATGCCTGCCTCAGCTCATCAAATGGAGATTAAGTGCTGAACTTACTTTTTCATGTTGTATAGTTTTCATTGTAATCAATGTCTTGTTTGTAGTATTTTAAATATGATCCGAATCGAATTTATGAGAATTAATTAACTTTGTTATAAATTGTTAATACTATTCATCATTACTCTTCACGACTGTAATAATTGAATAGGTTCTGAACTGTATCACTTCGAGTGTCACATTTTCTTTTATACATTATCTAAAAACTAGTGCTTACTCTAAAACTCGTTGGCCCGCTTGGATACGCGTGTTGTATGGTTAACCAATATATGTATATACACATCGCAATTCAGTTGCCTCAAAAATAAAGGTTAGATCCGTTCTAGACCTTATCGTAATGATAAAGACAAGTAACAGAGGACGTCGTCTTATAAATTGCAATCATTTCTATATTTAGTTACACATCTTTAATCCTCAAAGGGTACAGTCTTTATATGTACTTATTGGACGTAAGCAGTTATGTGTCGCCAGGCAGTAGTTAACCAGTTGCTACAGAGTAAAGTGTTGTGTATTCTCTTACTGTGCTGCACTTATTAGTGCAATATAATACACTGAGTACAGACCAGTTTAACACGTTGACCGCCATTGCTGATCCAGCATGTTTGCTTTACTGGCGATAGGTTTAAACATGTATTACATTAATTCCGAGTATAGTTATAAATAAATGTAATTTTTAAGATCTATATTCATTTTAGTTATTTACCTTCTTGTCACAGTATACCATTCCTTATAATTTCTAATATAAACTGATAAACATCTAATTAAAGTAATTTAAATTTTGATGCGTGTACCATATATGTGCACATCGCAGGTTGGGAAAGTTCTCCGTGTACATACATATATGTTACACATCGCGGTCAACGTGTTAAATACCTACTCGAACAAGTAGTGATACAGTGAACGGGAAACTCATTTATACATTAGTAATTCAATTTTTTTTAATTAATTCAATTATTACAAGGCTACAAACTATTAAAATATAAAATGTTTTCAATCCGATTTACAACCGTAAATGATAAATATTCAAAGTACGTTGTAGTTTTAGCGTAACAGTTGCGATATTTATTCATTCTCAGTTGATCGAAGGTGTTTAACAAACATGGCTGTGCATTATTATCCTATTAGTGGTATATAAATGAAAACAATTTATGAAAACGTTTGTTAAAAAATTTGTTCAAAATTTAATGATCTGTAAACCATCTTCAATAATTGATGAAATTGTTATACAGATTAAAAATATAATATATTTTAAGGCTAATTAATATCTTTCCATTGGACAAGTTGAATTAAAGTTCTCCAATAGAATGGAGAATAACATTTTCAGTTCTTCTTACCCTGACATTGAGCTTCCTTCTGGGAATTTCATCAGTTACCTTAGTAAGGATTGGCACAAATGGGAAGACCTAACGGCTTTGGTGAGTTTCTGAATCTTTGATAAATACTCTGCAGAATGTAATGTTACAAGATGATTAAATTATCGATAAATTCTTCTTTTTACATTTAACTCGTTGCAAATATTAATTAGGCCTGCAAATTTTTAGAATTTTATATGTAACAGATCATCATATTATAGAAATTTGAAATATAAATTGTTCAGTTGATTTAACTTTTTCTTGTGGTATTTTAGGTATGTGGATATACCGAGAGAGAACTAACCTTCAAAGAGCTGCGACAACAAGTTGCGAAATGGTGTGGTTACTTCAGTGCCAAATACCCAAAGCAAACCATCATAGGGATGATCAGCCCAAACACCGTGGAAGCTGCTGTTTGCATCATGGGGATGATGGCCGCGGGAATGATCTTTACCGGACTGAGTGAGGATTCTCGAGTCGGTAAGTAGTACGATTTCGAATAGTTTGTTGTACATTTTAAATATTTTTAAGATAATGGTTAATTTTCAGACGATATTCTGGACCGTTTGCAATCATTGAACATTCGTGACGTAATAATTCATAAACCAAATCAGAGGAACATGGAAGAAGCTCTGAAGAAGATTGGTGGTAAATTCACCAAGGTTTACATTGGGTGCAATAACTCACCAATGGAAAATGAAGTCACTTTTTCAGATGTACTGAATGATGAGAGTTTTCGTCCTCAGGAACCAGTGGAGGTTCGTAAATTTTTCAATTTTTCAATTGATAAATTTTAAGGTATTAATCTGAAGAGGAATTAATTATTTAACCAACATTGTCACCGGTAGATTGCTGTTTTATTCAAATTTATCATCAGTTATACCGTTCAACACTCATTATTGTTATCTGAAACAGATCGAAGGATCAAAAATATTGTGCATCATCTACAGTAGTGGAACTACAGGTAAACCGAAACCAGTGACTATACCACACAGGACCTTCGCCTACAACTTGGCAGTTTTTTCACAACCTCAGTGGAATATTCTACCAATTACCTCTGGTAAGTTTTTATTTTGCATACTAATATTTCTATAATTTCTTATCCATAAAACAGTTCTATTTAGAATAATAATTTCCAAAAATGTAAAAAAAACATTAAAAATTAAAGCATTCATCTCTGGCGGTAAATAATTCTGAAAAACACATAAATGATCGCTTTCAGAAAGTTGACTAAATATCAAGTCTCGAAAAAGCCACTTGTCATTTTTTTTGTTGCAAAACTGAGATACCTGTTTTGAGGCCTTCAAAAACATGAATTGAAGAATACCATCAAAGATTCCCATTGACCATAGCAAGTAATATGAAAAGAGTTGAGTGGACTCACGGTAACATGAAGACCCATTTTAGAAATGTGATTTTCCCCAATTAGTGCCATGCTACCCTTAATGGGACTATGAATTGTAGTTTGGATGAACTCCCCAACTGACTGGGGAGTTTGAGCTCGACTAGACTTTATAATAGCGATTAGATATTTGTATATGATTTGAATCAACAAAGATTTCATGACTTTTTTCATTAGATTTATTTGTAAATGGTCATACTCTAATTTTTTCTCATATACCAACAAGAACATCATGCCAACCATGAAATTGAATATAATTCTTTAATTCACTGAGTATGGGTGCGTGTACGTGACTACCCCCACAGTACTCCCGCAAGACACTAACGCACATACGAACAAATAGTTGCTAGATGTTGCTACGTACCAAGCAATCAATTAGAAGGAGAGGAAATAAATGAATAATTAGTATTTCAATGTTTTCCATTTATCATAATTAACAGAAATAATTATATTTACCAATTTATAGTTATTATTTGCAATTAATTGTCCTCGGAATAACAGTGACTTAATTGACAAGCAGCTAATGTACATACTACCTCTACATATGGCACCCCCAATTTCACCCCCACTTCAAGTGTAACGTACACAGTTCGTACAGAATATATTCAATGTAATAACTTTATTCCTATCAATCGTTGGTAGATAAAATTGTGCACAGTACATTAATATGATAAAATCGACGATCTAAAAGTATATCATACAATTCAAGCCACTGGTTTCTTAAATATCAAATGTAACGAATTCTACGCACTCAGTCTTTTAGAGACCTAAATTTTGTCAGTATGATTAGGGTTAAATATTCGTCCGACAGGAGTATGCATTCATTGACAACATAGCTGCTGAGGAGTGATTTTTTTGGTCTTTGATTCACTGAGATGAACTAATATGTTCATTAAAAGTACAAATTAGAGTTACGCTGAATTAAACTTCATTTTGTAGATTTTTGGAAGAGGCCTTCCTGTCCTGAAGTAATGAATAGCTCATTCAGAAAAAGAACATAAAAATCAACGTGAAAATGTTCCAGTACATAGTTTAAGAAGCACCACCAATTATTGACTATCAGTCTATGTGTTCAAAGGACAAAATTTAATGGTATGGCCTCCAAATAATTCGGATTTGAACACAATGAAACCATGTGCTATAGGAGGATTTTAAGAAGAGGTTTATGCATGTTAAGAAGTCTTATGGTTAACCTATTGTGAACTTTTGCCTCCTAAAATTGAAAAAAAGACGTCAGCATTGGCCTGACGCGATCAGAACGTTGTTCATTTATTTCATAGCCGAATTAAAAACTTTTGTTTAATAACACACATTACATTTGAATTACCAGACACACTACTTATTATTACATGCGTCATAATTAATTAATTAATAATATTTAGTATCAAATATTATATTCATTCATATTTGAATTATGATGGTGGTCCCTAATGAATAAGTTCAAAGTTACATAAACAATTAAAATGACTTTTTAAAATTTCGGCAGCTTTATCGAATTATTGAAAGAATGATTAAATATTATCTAGAACACCTTGACTGCTATTTTATAGCAGTCAAGTTAATATATTGCTTAACTTGAATATTTTATAGTTAAAACTAACTTTGCTTAATCAAATAGAATTCACTACTCATACTGTTTTTGTTTCATAGATACTTATCAGGCAGTTGGTTATGCTCATCGGAACTTGAATAATAGTTTTGGGTTGCTTCTGATTTTCTTCTGCGGTAATCATTTGGGCCATAAAATGATTGTAAAGAATTTTGAAGAGGATAAGATCATCGATGAGTTAGATAAATGGAAAGTGAGTTTCTATCGTAAATGTTAAAGTTAGTTTATTTGAGATAGTTTCTTATCTTTCTCAGCCTTTGTGTCTTATCTTTGCTTGCTGATTTTATTGTAAATTAATCATTGTTATTATATGGTTACCAATTAATGGGTAAATATTAAAGGATGTTTTCTTAAAAATTATTTGGAGATGTAGATTCATTAACATTTTATGAGTATTTTAGTGAGAGCTGGTTCACCCGAACCAATCCCTTGGTTAGTGAATGAACTTTCAAGGATTAGGTTTCAAGGGTTCATTGTTGTCAATAATAGTTTGCGCACTCTGTCATGTTTCACTTAACTACCCATAGTCAAAGTTTCTATATATATGTTTGAAGAATTCATCTCGCTGTAATCATTGTAACTCATTTCAACTTTCAAACTTCTTATTTTTATTCTCATTTACTGTTGTAAGTTATAATTTATTTTTATTAATTTCTCTTCATATAATTAGCTGGACATTTGATAAATGATAACCAAATATTTGAAATCTATTTAAGATCTCCGTACTCTATGGCAGACCGACTCTGCTGAAAATCCTTTTCAAAATTCCGTCTCAACGACCTTCAATCAAAAGTCATTTGAAGTGCGTTGTGACATCTGGTTCGCCATTGCCAAAATCTCTGAGTGATGAATTCAGGAAGAAGATGCCAGAAGTATTCCTTCAAAATGGTACCTAAAAATATAAGTAGTGTTGAAAAAACAACCTAAATGTTCCTTCATAAGAAAATTCATTTTGATTATAAAATACTAAAAAAATTATCCAGTAAAGTGCCGTGCACTAAGTTTCTACAATAAGTACATATTTACTCACACAGCTGTTGGAATGAGCGAAGCAGCGATGGTAGCAATGACGCCTGCTTCTGACAGAAAACCTGAAGTATCAATCGCCATCTTGAATAACGTGAAAGTCAAGATTTGTGACATGACCACGGGAGAAAACTTGCCTGTTAATTGCGAGGGAGAAATTATGTACAAAGTACCGTGGGTGAGTGAGTACGAATTTTGGTCAACAATCAATTTTTAAACGAAATCAAATTATGAATTTCGTATTTGGTACCATATTATTATGCTCATTACTCAACACTATTATGCCTAATCCAATTTACTCATTAATGTATAATCCATCATTATTTTCAGATTTTCACAGAGTATCTATTCAATCCTGAGGCAACCGCTGAGGCTAAGACTGCGGATGGTTGGTACTGTTCTGGTGATGTTGGAATGGTTGATGGAAACAACTACCTTCACTTGTGCGACAGAATCAAACAGATTATAAAGCCAGGAATGATGAAGCCTGTAAGTTATATATTGGTTATTGCCAACAAATTATTATTAAATTAAACGAGAGTTTTTATTTATATTTTACATTCAAGGTTTACTCAGCTGAAGTGGAAGATGTTCTCTTGTCTCATCCTGGAGTGATCGCTGCATGCGTTGTCGGAGTTCCTCACGAAGAGTATGTGGAAACGCCTCGAGCATTTGTTGTTCTGGAAGATTCTTCCGTAACCAAAGAGACTCTTCACCAACTGGTTGCAGATAATCTTCCCAAGAATAACAAATTGGAAGGAGGCATTGTGTTTCTGGATGCTCTTCCTTTTCTGCCCTCTGGCAAAGTTAATAGACTTAAACTGAAAAGAATTCAAATGCAATGAGAAAGTAAATTTAATAAACTTAAGATTTCATCATATATATGTTGAAATTAGTGAGAAATATGCCCATTAAGAACAATAATTCTCTATTGCATTTAATGGACAAATAACTTAGATCGGCACTTTAGATTAGGTTATTTTTGATATCTGAATACTTGATTTAATTTCATACCAAAATTAATAAATATAATTGACTCAATTGATGATAACATACTTATATATTATATTCGATTTACATCATTTCAAATTATAATTATTAGAATAAGATAACAATACGGTAATTATTAATATTATGATATTCCTGATATACAGTATTTTTGTTATTATGATCGTGTGTTAATTCATTTGAATACTTTTGAAATAGTTTTTAATATTAATTTAATCTCACTAAAATTATTGTACCTATTTTTTCATTTTGAACAAAAAGAGAAAATTTAAAAATTATTCAACACATTTAATATATTGCCTTCAAGAACTTTCTGAACAGGTGATCTTCAATTCTTCTTGAGAAATGCAATCATTCGTATGAAATACTATATTTTGATTATTATTTACTCTATTTAGGACCTATTTATAAGGAACCTTATTACACAACATTGATTTCTTATACAACTAATATTGAAGGTGATTTATAGAATATTAGGCTGAAGCTTAGTGAGATGTTACGTGTCTGATCAATGTTTGTAATGTTACAATGTATTGAAGTTTTCCTAGAGCAATATTCATAATAGCAAGATGCAGCTTGCATGTTGAACTGGTAAGAATAAACCAATTCTAATCTTATTAAGTATAATCGTAAATATGCACACAATAACTAAAGAAATATTTTTTCTACAATAAACATTTATGATATGCATCCAAAATAAATAACATATGAATATGATTTATTGGGTAGCCGGTAAATTGCTCAAAAGACAATTGCTCGAAAACAATTGCTCGAAAAACAATTGCTCGAAAGAATAATTGCTCGAAAGTCAATTGCTCGAAAAACAATTGCTCGAACGAGCAATTGCTTGAATGAACAATTGCTCGAACGAACAATTGCTTGAACGAACAATTGCTCGAACGAACAATTGCTTGAATGAACAATTGCTCGATTTATCAAATTACTCGAATGAACAAAATTGCTCGAATTATAAAAATGCACAGTTTTCTATTTTTTAAAAGTCAGTTATTCATGAAGTGGAGCTGCACCTAACAATCCTTGTTTCTTTTTAGTAATTGATCATTAATCATTCTATGAATGATTTTAATTATTACTCATTCTGCATAATCTTTTTTAGACCGTTTGTGTCATCTCGTATGTAACATGTGAATTGGAATCATGTGGTGAATCACTACTATTCATGTTCTTTTTATCATTTTATCATTATTGGTTTCTCCTTCGATAACTAGTTTTCATTTTGAGAGTTTTAGGGAAAATGTTGGACATTAGCTACATCTAAACCATCCTCAAACCTGACTGCTTGAAAAAAATATCGATTTCTACACTCTAACTTATGTATATAATTTCATAATAATGGTGAAACCATTGTAAGTTCTTGAAGGGGAGGTAAACCTTTGGACAAACTTTTTCTCTCTTGTTGATGTATCGATAAAGGGACATTAATAATAGAATAAAATGTTGTTATTTCATTTTTTAAATTCCTATTTAAAAAAATTAAATTAATTAATTTGCAAAGGCAGCGCCACCTACTGACTAAATCTGGAACTACTAATGTCAATTGTAAACAAAAGATTGAGCAAAACAATGACGCACATACGTATTTAATTATTGCTATTGTAACAGGAAACTACAAACAGAGGGTAAATTAAATACTTGATTCTTTGATAATAATATATTAATAAATCTTATCATAGATTATCTGCAAGTACAACGCCTAAGTTAATTATTAATAATAGATAAGGTACATATGGTCAAGTTTGTACGTCAGACTATTGGAGACAATACTGTGAGTTTAAACTCAGTCATAAATCACAGAAAAGGGGAAAGTAGAGAGAATAAGAGGAAGGCTGTAACTAAGACCTGTTGGTTAATCACTGATTTTTAACGTAAATCTGTGCGTCCATCCAATCAATAATCACAGAAAAGGGAAAATGTAGGCTCGATCTCAATCGAGTACTACTAGAGGGTAAAGGTAAGGTGAAGAAGGTTCAATCTCGATTAAACTCTCCAAGAGGGTAAAGGGAAGATGAAGGTTCAATCTCGATTAAACTCTCCAAGAGGGTAAAGGGAAGATGAAGGTTCAATCTCGATTAAACTCTTCAAGAGGGTAAAGGGAAGATGAAGGTTCAATCTCGATTAAACTCTCCAAGAGGGTAAAGGGAAGATGAAGGTTCAATCTCGATTAAACTCTTCAAGAGGGTAAAGGGAAGATGAAGGTTCAATCTCGATTAAACTCTTCAAGAGGGTAAAGTGAAGATTCAATCTCGATTAAACTCTCCAAGAGGGTAAAGGGAAGATGAAGGTTCAATCTCGATTAAACTCTCCAAGAGGGTAAAGGGAAGATGAAGGTTCAATCTCGATTAAACTCTCCAAGAGGGTAAAGGGAAGATGAAGGTTCAATCTCGATTAAACTCTTCAAGAGGGTAAAGGGAAGATGAAGGTTCAATCTCGATTAAACTCTTCAAGAGGGTAAAGGGAAGATGAAGGTTCAATCTCGATTAAACTCTTCAAGAGGGGAAGGGAAAGAATGCTTCGAGTCCAATAACCAATGAGGGATAAGTATTCAGACTTATTATCCTTCTTTAAACCAATTGCCATGAGGTGTAAGATTTCAATCTTAATTTCCTCCTTTGAACCAATTTCCTTTGAGGGATAAGTATTTCAACTTATTTTCCTAAATTTGGATTTCAAAATCTGGAGGCATATCCTATTCAGACTGTGAAGAATTAATGAGATTACATCTCATTTTAATAAAATCCTAATTACATATATAATAATCAAAGACATATTTTATTACAATGAAAATCTATGATGTAACACTAAAATAAATAATAAATACACAAAAAATAACATATATGATAAAGATAAATGATATAAGACATTTGAAAACAAATTTCATGGGTAACTACTCTATTTACTTGGTTTATCTTTTTCATATTGCATCAACGAATTTTGGGGTAAATATTGCCTAACAGGTGATATGAGTACTTACAAAAATATAATAAAATATATAACAATATTCTTAGATATATTATCACATGTAAAGGGTATTCTAAGTCATTATAAATAGTTAAATAGCATTTAACTGATGCAAAGAATAAACCTAGCATTTTTACTAAAAACTTCCAATTACAAACAAGATGATTAATTTTTCTACATTACATTTAATCTAAAGACTTAATACAAGTTTATGAAACCTAATATAAATAAATATCTTCAGTGACATACATTTTAATAGTTTTTATAATAGTTAATAAACTTTTCTGTGATTAAGGGTCATAATTCCTTGTATCTAAAGGAATGTGCTTTAGTTAAGCTAATGACTAGAAAATAATAGAAAACAACATACAATTTAATCAGACAAGTAATAGAAATATAAATAGGTTAAATTTAGAAGGCATATAAATATGCAAATGGTTTTAGTAAGGCAATAGTTAATATTATTTACATAATTCCACTGAATGTTCTCACCTCTTGAACTGACGCTGGCTTGTTAGGGATTATTGCCAGATTCACAATATTTTAATAGTTATATTTAAATAGAAACTTATACTAGTTTTTGAGGTTCATAATTTAATCAAAAGATTAATAAATGCATATCTAAGTTTTTGAATATAAAAATAGATAAATTAGTTACGTATGAAAGAAATTATTAATGATTGAAGTTGGTTACAATAATTTGTGCGTTCGTGCGTGTTTTGTTCTAACAGTTGTTAGAACAAGCATCTGATTTAAATTAGGAGTTAAAAATCTACATTAACATGTTTTAAATATAAAAATAACAATATTAAATATGTAATATATAACCTGTATATATATTTATTCAATAAACAATAATTCACTATCTTAACTACCTTCTCAACGGCGGGGGAAAGATAGCTGCGCACAAAAGGTGCGCATGAAATCGACTGGTCTTTGAAGCTAATAATATGGTCTATATTATGCATATCAGCTTGTTACGAAACATTTATTATGAGATATAGTTCATATATTAATTTTACAGTAGTTTTACATATTGTGATAGATTGAAAAATGATTATTGACGATATAAAGAAGTAATTTGTTAGGAGTGATTGAAGCATAATAATTAGTTGATTAGTTTGGTGTGTTCAGTCATTTTTAGTCTAGTGTTTTATCAGGGTAACTTCGATATTTTCAAAATATGTTATTTCATGTTGCAAACAAACAAAAAAATAGGTGGAGAATTTGACGTCCGTTACACTATTGACTGACATAAATTTTGATTAACAATAATTGATAAATCAGTAAATTAATTGAATTGATTATAATCTCAAAGGGTTACTTTAATTTTTAATTTTTATGGTTATTTTGGACAAATAAATAAAAAAATCTATAGTGGGTTTATTAATTCTGTAGTAACAATTAGTAAATGGCTAAATGAATTGCTATTTTTTATAATAACTGGCAAAGAATATAATAAAATCACGGCATGTACAGGGTCGTGCAGCTAAATTAGGACTAACTTTAACAGCACATATCTTCCGTAATTTCTAACCTATGACTAAATTCTTGTTTACAGACAATCTTCAAGCCCTTTGCTATAATATTTCAGATTAAAATCTAGCATATTTCGCTAAAATATTGCAGAATTAGCGTGAAAAACGACCATATGTGAAATGAGACGCGCCGGGAACTCTGTTTCAGACATTATTAAGAGCACTGGCTATGCGAAATTGACTGTTTATCGAGTTGTTGCTGCTTTTGATGACGAGGGTAAGGTTCAGAGAAGTCGACACAGTCCCCGTACTGATCGAAAGAGAACCAAAACATTCCTTGCTGGGTTGAAAAGGACGTTGAAGTCAAAACTGGCACAAAAGCGCAGCGTGAGTCGTAGCACCATCAGCAGCTAGGGCAGTCAAGGAAGACCTTGGTATGAAGTCATACGTAAGGAGAGTCCGTAACCTCCTAACTACCCGCTCCAGAGCCCTCAGAGCTGAAAGATGCCCAAAGCTTCTGAACCATCTGAAACACAAAGGAGGACATGTCCGCGCTTTTGTTGACGAGAAAAAGTTCGTTGTTGATGAGGTTGCAAATCACCAGAACACTCGGGTAGTTGCCTCCGATCGTTCAGAAGTTCCTTCTGTGATGCAGAGCAAAAATCCCGCTTCTGTGATGGTTTTTGCAGCCGTCGTAAGTGACGGTAAGGTGATGCCTCCTTATTTCATCGAAGCGGGCCTTAAAATCAACACAGCGGAGTAGTTGAAAATTCTGAAAGATGTTTTGATGCTGTGGATACGTAGGAACTACGACCCCTTCAAAGTGATGCTCGTTCAAGACTCTGCGCCCGCGCATGGGGCAAAGAAAGTTCAGGATTTCCTGAAGGAGAATCTTCTTTTGATGGTCCCGAAGGATATTTGGCCCAGCAGCTCCCCAGATCTGAATGTTTGTGACTATTGGCTGTTTGGCGTCATTGAGGGAGAGTCTAACGTAACTTCACATCCAAGTGTCAACTCTCTGAAGGCCGCCATTCGTCGGGCATTTCGTAATCTTGACCCCGAGGATGTAAAAAGGAGTTGTTCACGGTTTCACTCGAGAATCTCCCAAATTATTGACGAAAAGGGTAGTCACATAGAGAATGATTTTGTTCTGTAGACAATAACGAACACATAAATACAAGTAAAAATTATATTTAATCATTATTTGCCTTTCAAAATTGCGAATTTTAAAAATGTTATGTTAGTCCCAATTTAGCTGCACGACCCTGTATATTGTATAACTAACTATAGATATACTGAATTACTCGTAATTTATGTCACATTTTAATTATATTCGAATTTATGAAGGCACAGTCTTAAAGTCAAAACGACCAATATGGACACATGCGGGAAAGAAGCTAAAATAATACTATGTATATTACTGTGAAAATTTGTTAATGAAATGTATTGTTTGTTTGATCGAAATGATACCTGAATAGCTTAAAATACTGATATTTTAATCAGCAGGGAAAAGTTCGGTGAGGAAAAATTCTGCGGGGAATAGACCGATGAGGAATATTCCGGCGGAGAAAAGTCCTATAGTGCCGGATATTATATGAAGAGTTTTATTATGTACAGCTGAAAAATATATCCAATGATGCCATTTCATAAATATGAGGAAATTAATTTAAAATAGTAATTCTGAAAATCCATGTCTGTTAAATAGAAGAACCTTTATTATGTAATTAAACACAAAGACAATATTGAAACTAAGCTATTGGAAATACAGCGCAAAGTAACCACTAGGCGCTGAACACTAGTTTATTGCTAGCAATACATTTTGTTGGATAAAATAGACAGCAAGAATTAGTAATAGTTTAAGTTAATTTATTAGAAATTAATAATGAAAAATATTAATAGCAATAAATAATGCTAATAATAATAATTGCAAAAACTACGTACTTCAGTTTAATAATTCACCTATTTTCATCAGAGGTAATTTAAACTCAGTGTTGAAGGTATTTTCAGGTTTCATTTCATTGTCAGGTCCAGGTTTTCCACCCTTCTCCTGATGATGAATAGAAATCTTTCTATTCGAAAGCTTGAAACCTGAAAATACCTTCAACGCTCAGTTTAAATTACCTCTGATAATATGGATTTCCCGTTGAGTTTGAATCTGTTCAATCAAATTCACCTATTTTTATTACACGGGTTATTTTATTGCATGGTTTTTTTTATGACGAGAGTGATTTTTTTTTTACCACGGGTTTTTCTGTACTAGAATCCAAAACAGGACCTCATAAGCAAAAACTATAAAATAATGGATTGTTACTGCGAGCACTTTTTTCACATCGGGGGTTTTTGACTACCACATCTATTCTAAAAATTATTTTAACACTAGACCCTACAGTTTCACAATAAAAAGGAATTATTCATTATTTGTACACTTAACTTTCTTAATATGTAAATCATAAAATAAACTGGTATATAATGAATTTTCGTACATTTTGTCTATAAGGATATAATTTGAATTGACTCGAGTCACATCTTTCTATATGTTGTCCAAATGACCAAGGATTTCTCCTGTGTCATTCATTTTCACGGCTAACACAAATGGCCATCTAAAAATAATAACTTTGACTGTTTATTGCCACCCTCTATAATGAACTAGCTTATTTAGTGAATCAGGTTTAGTTTAGTGTGTCATAAATTGTGATCGGTTTTGTATGCATCTCTTTAAACCATCCCGAAATACTCTGTACACTAAATTTATTGTAAAATAATTGTATATAGTATGCCATAAAAGCGGCCAGTTTTCCATGAATTTCTTACATTTTCCATATTGAAGTAAACTGTCTATAGTGAACTAGTTGAAGTTCTTTATGAAGGAATTTTGGATCTTTCCCATTTGCCGACCCCCACCAAATTTAATTTAAATTAATTTTTCTTATGTACTTTTGTCCATGGAATCCAAAAATCATAACCGTTTTTATCATAATTTTAAACCCTCATATCTCAAATGTATTAGTTTCTACAAAAAAACAGTTATGATTTTCGGATTCTATGGACAAAAATACATATAAGAAAAATAATTCAAATTCAATTTGGTTGGGGTCGTCAAATGGGAACGATCGGGAATTTGACTGTTAATCATAAAGTGTGCAGTACAGCAAACAAGCAGATACAACAAACTATATAAAGGCTTAATTTCTATCAAAAAATTAAATAACTAGATTATGTGCACTCGTGAACAAGATAGTAGATTGAATCTTGCTTTAACAAGTTATTGATCAACTGGATCATTTAAACTGTTAAACAACTATTTAATAAAATTAACAAAAAAGATTTATTTTATATTTATTCAGAATAGGGATTTAAAAAAAATTGTACTTTTATAGGTCTTAATACATTTTAATAGTTAACAACTTTCAAAAGATTCTATGCGAGTTAAATTTGTTTAAATAGACATGAATGAATATTATCTAAAGGGCCGTGCACACGTAGGGTTTTTTAAGTCTTTCAACCAGACTTTTTGCTAAGCTCCTCCTACTTTTTCAATGAGAATATAAGAAAAAACTAAATAATTATTATTATTGTTATTAATATACCTGCATGTATCCTGGATATCAACTAAAATAAATACTAATTATATCGCATTTTCTTATATTCTTACGGAAAAAGTAGGAGGAGCTTAGCAAAAAGTCTGGTGGAAAGACCTTAAAAACCCTACGTGTGTAGGGTCTTTAAGGTCTATTTCACAATAGTGTTTTTCTCATACAGCTGTAAAACAAAAGCTGCATGAAGAAAACAGCAAATTTTAGCGGACATACAAAACACGTACTTCTATTCACACGTGGCATTTCTGTAGCAGGGTATCAATTTTTTATACAATCCATTTATAGTTTTTTGCTTATGAGGTCCTGTTTTGGATTCTAGTACAGAAAAACCCGTGGTCAAAAAAAAATATCCCTCTCGTCATAAAAACCCGTGCAATAAAATAACCCGTGTAATAAAAATAGGTGAATTTGATTGAATAGATTCAAACTCAACGGGAAATCCATATTATCAGAGGTAATCCTAACATAAAATCTAAGACCTCGTTGTTGAACTGCATAACCCATACGTCATCTTCCAAAACTGCAAGTAGCGTTAAAAAAATAACATACATAGTAAAAATGAAAAAGACACAATCTATAATCCAAATTACAACGGTTTTTGGCCTAAGGGACCCCATGCCCCTTCTCTTCCATTCACCACACAGAGAAAAAAGTTTACTCATATTTAATGGGTCGACAATTTATGCTTTGAATCAATTTATTACGTGATTTAGTTGGACTACATTCATGTTTTCACGTGTGTCAAAACAACTATGACGTGGTGTGTCACCAAACATAGTTCATTCAAATTATTTTATGGATTGAATCAACTTACTATGAGATTTAGAGTTACATTTTGGGAGTTTGAACATATGTTAAAACAACTAGGACAGTGTGTTGAAGTAACTCACAAAGATTGTTAATTCAATTTATCTGGTGTATGAATTAACTTACTATGAGAGTTGGCGCTACTTTTTTGAAGTTAAGGTGCGAGTTAAATCAACTATGACATAGTGTGTTATAGTAACCCACAAAGACTGTTGATCCAGTGTATTCTGCAATGAATGAATTAACTTACTGTGAAAGTTGGCGCTACTTTTTTGTAAGTTTAGGAGTGAGTTAAAACAACTATGACATAGTGTGATAAAGTAACCCACAAAGACAGTTAATCCTATGTATCTGGTGTATAAATTATCTTACTATGAGAGTTGGCGCTACTTTTTTAAGTTTAGGTGTGAGGTAAATTAAATGAGTATGTGGCAACTTATGTTTTCCTCAAAGCCAATTAATCGGTTGACACTTTTCAGTTCAAATCTTGTTTCAAGTGTGTTACGTGTTGAATGTGAACGCTCCTCAATACCATTTTAGTTCAAGTGCAAACAATAGCGTTATATGCACTAAATATATATTATAGCTGCCGATCGATTATTAATTATTAATCAATTCCATTAATACATTGATAAATGTCTGCAAAAAAATATTCTAAAAAAATTGAGATTGATAGGGTGGTGGTTAGGTAGTTATTTGAAGAGCTGATTATCAGTATATAACTTTTCATAATAATAAATTTTGATTACTGCCTTCCAGTTTGTAAACTGATATCCAAACTAATTTTCCTAGATTATTATATGTTAAGTCAATACTCAATACCTTCTACATAGGCTAGGCAGTTATTGCGCTGTCCTTAGATAGGGTAAGTTCCAAATTATCAGGTGATTTCACATTTTCGGTCACGTATGAAATATAGTATATAGCTACCTAATAGCTAATTGAAATAAAAGTTGATTATTTATATTATATAGTTTTTCTTAGGCGACCGAAAATGTGGAACCGTCCGACAATTCTGAACTTATCCTAGTATCTCAAGTTAAGTATTCTTATAATTTATATATTTCAAAACTAGTTAGTATACCTATGGGTAGGGTTACATAGGTAAATTCGGTTCTTTAATTTCTAATTGCGGCCCTATTAAGAAAGTCTCAAAATCCATTTGAAATTAGTTTAGCTATATATTGAATTGTTCAACAGATCAATTTATGATAGGTTCTATTTATTTCACGAGTACCTTGAAGCCATGATGGTTATTAATGTTTCTAGCTGAGATAAGAGACCGCAGTTAGTTAAAGTGCCGCAATTTACCTACTTGACCCTAGTTTTCTATGACCGGGAGAACTCCGTCCGGGGAGCAAATACGGAGAACACCGTCCAGGGATTTGGCAGTGAAAACTCTAACCAGAGGTGAGCCTTTTGATATATTATACTTTTTTGGTATTTAATTAAAGTCTAAATTAAGAGTTTATAATGAACAAAATTATGAGGATTAGCAAGGAGAATTCATTGCATTTATTAGAGCTAACTTTATACGGGTGTAGGTCATAAGTCCCCCTGATCCAACAGCCCCCCCCCTCGGTCATGAGCCCCCGGTCATGAGCCCCCCTGGTCACGAGCCCCCCTGTTTTTAAATCCTTATTTACCTATATTATTTAATCCTTATTGACACTTTTGTAGTTCATTACTGATTATACATAACATATATGTATATCGGGAAGTGTGCAGTACAACAAACTAGCGGATACAACAAACTACATCAGCAACTCTAAGTTATTTCTATCTAAGTAGTTCTTCATTTGTTTAACTAGGTAAATAAGGATTAAAAAAACAGGGAGGGGGGCTCGTGACCGGAGAGGGGCTTATGACCTAGGGGGGCTAATGACCGGGAGGGTTCGTGACTTGGGGGGCTCGTGACCGGGGAGCTCTTAACCGTACCCCAATTTATACTACATCTGAAGATTTATAAATAGTTTAACATTTTATATAAATAATTTACCTATATGAAATAATTCTCAATTAATAATTCTCTTCATTTCTTTATTAATATGGTTTTCTATATTTTCTGAATCTACTTTCAGATCTTTATGAAGAATTGATAGAGTAGATCAACGTCCTCAACCATCGGAGTCCTCTTCAATTCCTTTGAATGATTCAGGAACTATTATGCTAGGTTAAAGTTAGTATTTGAAAATGTTAGATGCTTTTTAAATATAATTATATTTGCAATATTATTAGCTCTTACTTTTTCCTTTGCTTTTAGGGATTCCAGACATGAAGAGAATATCGAAGCTGTCGCTATCTCATCACAAATGGAAAAAAGAGTAGGTGATGTTATTGATAATGTATATAAGCGATACTATGAATTTCTATTATATATATATTAATATACGAATCTCTTATTTCAGGAATTGGCAACCTACAGTCGTAACAGACAGTGACGAGGATTCAAATTGTACTTCTAAATAAAAAAATTTGAAACTTAAATGTTTATATTTCGTTTTCAATTTCAATCAAATTCTATTAGCATATTTCTACATCAGTTCATATGAGTAAGATGAATTGCACTTTAGAAGACAAAGGCTTTATTATTATTCATTAAGTTATAGTATAATAACAGCATATCAAAGATTTATTCTATCAAAATTTGTTTTTGTAATCTAGCCGGGTAATTCAATTTATCTAGCCTACCTATTTATCACTACGTAAAGTTATTTGCGTCATCTAACTACTTATTTATAAACTGACCTGATGAAGTTATTTATTCAATCTAAGCTATTAATTTACAACTAATAACCATATATCAATTCATCGGATTGAAAACGTTTCAAAAAGCAAAGATTAGCATTGGTGATCAATTATTTTCTAAAATCAAAATAGTATGCATATCACAGAAGCAAAAGTAGAAAATAAATGAACATGTTAGATTTGGTTGCAGAGAATAATTAGTATAATCTAATTGATAACAGGGCCTAACTCGAGATTATAATTTAATAGAGTAAATATAGTGACTATAAAAGTCATGTAAAAAGTTTGGTTACTGCTAACCGGACCGAGATTTCAACCTACACTAATAGTTGATATACATTTACATAGTTTACTAGTAGTTGATATAACCAACACGAGATGTTGATATAACCTACACGATTAGTTGATATAACCAACACGAGTAGATGATATAACCTACACGAGTAGTTGATGTAACCTACACGAGTAGTTGGTATAACCTACACGAGTAGTTGATGTAACCTACACGAGTAGTTGGTATAACCTACACGAGTAGTTGGTATAACCTACACGAGTAGTTGATGTAACCTACACGAGTAGTTGGTATAACCTACACGAGTAGTTGATATAACCTACACGAGTAGTTGATGTAACCTACACGAGTAGTTGGTATAACCTACACAAGTAGTTGGTATAACCTACATGAGTAGTTGATGTAACCTACACGAGTAGTTGGTATAACCTACACGAGTAGTTGATGTAACCTACACGAGTAGTTGGTATAACCTACACGAGTAGTTGATGTAACCTACACGAGTAGTTGGTATAACCTACACGAGTAGTTGGTATAACCTACACAATAAGTTGATGTAACCTACACGAGTAGTTGGTATAACCTACACGAGTAGTTGATATAACCTACACGAGTGTAGGAGTGATTTGAGAAACATACACAAGTAGTTGATGTTAACTTGTTCTGCAGTTGTTATAACCATTATATATAATTGGTTCAACCATCTCGAGCAGTTTTGACTATCACAGGTAGGTGTTCTGACCATCGGGAATTAAAAATAATCAACTCACATATGTGTTGTTTTAACCAACGTCAATTTAACTCATTTTAAATAGTACCTGTAACTCACCACGTAGGTAGGCGCACAGATAAACCATAAAATTTAGTCAAAACAAATCAAATATGATTTGATTCAACTAATCCTTTCTCTGTGTGTATCTATAGTATTTTAATTAATATATTAATTCTCAAAAAAATGAAAAAAAACTTCGTTTCTTAAACCCAATTATTGATTAAATCCGAATTCTTTACCAAATACAAGTATCTCTGATGGTCTATGAGTATAAATTCTATATTTACTATATAGAGCAAATTAATAATGTAGTGATTATACTTCTGAAATAGGCTTATAACCTAGGGTAACATAAAGTTAGAGGTCTCTCTCTCAGGGGATATCATCTCATGTAAATACTCACCTTTGTATTTTTTTATTAGAGCAAATAAACCATAGCTGGTTATTTATTCACTATCATTTACTGCACTATTCATAAATTATAATGAAATAAGTTATAACTAAATCATTGAATTAAAGAACTACCTCATGTAAAACTAAACCCCTAATAATTACAATGAACATTGAACTAACCCATATAATATGTTAGTCTAGTTATTAGTATGTATTCTTCAAACACTATAAAGATAATAAAACATTCAATATATTCATTTTCCAACAACTCTCGTTTGAAATTGCTATGACAATTTATATTTTTTAAGTTGAACCCGGTCAACTTTGCCAGAAGGCATAATTGGGAGAGCTTCCAGAAACACAATCCTTCCGTTCAGTTTGTTATGTGCAGGAAGTTTATCTGCAACCAGTTGGTGAAGAGACTCTTTGGTCACGGAAGAATCTTTCAAAACGACGAAAGCTCGAGGAGTTTCCACATACTCAGGATGAGGAACTCCAATGACACAAACACTGGCCACTCCAGGATGAGACATCAGAGCGTCTTCCACTTCAGCAGGGTACACCTGAAATAAGAATGTTATGCATAAATTGAAAGAGAAACTAGTACATAATAGATAAAAACATCGGCCTACACAACAAATACACCAATTTTTAATCAATTTGCCTTTAATTGTTTGAGAAATAGTTTAAGATGTAATTAGAAAAATGTAATTGAAAATCTTGTCTGTCTCCGGACATTCGAAGAAGAATTCCTAACAGTAATTATGACGAATTTAATAATATTGCACAGACATTTATGACCTGCCTTAAGTTACAAGTTATTAAATAATCTAAGACACCACCCACTGTTTCAAATGCCATTTTGATCATCTCCTTTATTCGGTCAATTATAATAATTCGATTGTTTTCGTCAACCAATCCAACATCTCCTGTACGATACCATCCATCTGCAGTTTTGGACTTTGAATTTGCCTCAGGATTATTCAAATACCCAGAGAAAACCTGAAAAATAATTAGTTCCAAAGAAAAAGAAAAAGATACTTCTTATTCATGTACGAATTATTTAATTTAAATCGTTTGTACATACCGCTTCATTTTTAAAAAGGATTTCACCCTTGCAATTGGCTGGCAGAGATTTCCCTGTTTCCAAACCCATTACTTTAATTTTCACATCATTCATAATCGCTAGTGGAACTGAACAGTCTTCGTCGTAAATTGTTGTCATTGCAATTCCCATGCTCTCACTCAACGAATACACTGTAATTATTATATTTCATCTTAGAATTACTAATATCGCAAAATGATTTTTCGTAACCAATTCACTTGTTTTCATAGTTACAGGATTGGACTTTGATCTCTGGAAAATTCTTCTTGAATTCTGAAATCAGAGAGCTGGTAAGAACCCCTCCAGTAAGCCAAATGGATTTCAAACTCTTCAAGGCTGAACGTCTCCCTTCAGAATATTTGAGCAAGACTGTCAATACTCCAGGCCGTGTATGAAATCGATTTACCTGAATTTATCAAAACTGTTAATTTTATTGTTGAAATAAAGTAAATGCATTTAACCATGAGCTACAAATTATATCAGATCTTGAAACCTTGAAGTGTTCAATTTCATCGACCGTTTTTTCTACTTCAAAGGTCTTCACGATGACTTTATACCCATACTGCAGTCCACAGAGGAGTACCCAGAACGAACCAAAAGTGTGATTCAACCTCTGATTGGCATAACTAACTACTTGATGGTTTTCTGAAAAGATAAGTGAATTAATAATGTAGCACTGAGATTGTGTATATGAAGTATGAATTTGCTGAAGTCACATTCACGTATACACTACACTGTACAGTTCTATAAAAAATGTTCTGGATATAAATTACCTGTAGTTTGATCAAGGTGATTCCATGGTGGTTTCCTAAAACTCTGACAAGCATAATTAAAAGACTTATGTGATATTAACATTGCTTTTGGCAGACCAGTAGATCCACTGCTATAGATAATGCAGATAATGTCTTCGATATCAACCTGTTTTCAAGTAAAAATAATTTTATGAAAAGGAATTGAGGGTTTCAATTAGACACACCACATATGTAGATTGTAGAATGAGGAAAGTTATATCAGAATAAATATTTAATGAGATACTTATTATAACAGATTTAGGTGAAATCTGTCCTACTTCTATTGGTTTCCTAGGAGTGATTTTGAAATCATTCAGTATGTCGGAGAAGGTAATTTCATTTTCCTTTGGCAACTCATCGCAACCGATGAAGACTTTAGAGAATTCTCTGCCAGTTTTCTCAATTGCTTCTTCCATTTTTTCTTGATGTGATTTGTGAATGATAACATCACGAATATTCAAAGAGTTCAAGCGTAGAACAATATCTTCTGCAAAAATGGATTCAAGTCTCAACGTAGTTTAAAAATTCATTTTTTTTCAAGGAATTAATTTTCAAATTTCTTACCAACTTTCGTCTCTATGCTAATTCCAGTATTGATCATTCCAGCGGCCATCATCCCCATGATGCAAACAGCAGCTTCCACGGTGTTTGGGCTGATCATCCCTATGATGGTTTGCTTTGGGTATTTGGCACTGAAGTAACCACACCACTTCTCAACTTGTTGTCGGAGCTCTTTGTAGGTAATTTCTTTTTCGGTGTAACCACAAACCTGATCAATAAGATTTGCATTATTATAATATTACTTATTCTATTTTACATATAGATATTAGAAAGATACTACCAGAGCGATCAAATCATTGAATTGTTCCCAATCTTGAAATAAGTTTGAAATGAAGTTTGCTGCTGGAAAAACAGGTAGGTCCGGATAGTCTGATGTGAAAATGTGTTCCTCTTCCATTGTAGCGTTTTATCACTTTACAATTTATTCTTTTAGACTAAATGAGTAATCTGATGTGAAAGAAGAATAAACTTATTCTGTTTTCCCTTCTTTAATATAGTGAATTTCCTGACTATATAAGAAATATTGGTAAGTTATACATGTTCCGTCGTCTTTGTGGTAGTCTAATTGAAAAGTTTTCTATGTACTGTCATGTGAAATGCATTATCATTTATGATACAGAAATACAATCATTGTAATGAGATTAAAAAAATATTAAAAAAAATCGAACTACTGATTGAAGGGAGTTATAGAAGAAAATTGTCCAATCATTGAAAGAACTACTCAAACCACGGTTACACTAATGGACGATATGGGGTGACCGTTTATAACTATTAATAAACCTTTCATTACTAATACTCTTTTCTTTCAATCTTAAAAAATAGATTTACATAATAAAAATTTATAGGTTTGTACTGTATCTGTGTCAGTGTGTCCATAACTATAGGCTATTGTTACTATTGTATATACCGGTTAAGACTTTTTATGTGTATATAGTATATGCACTATAATGGAAATTGAATAAATAACACTGAAATAAACTTGCATCTTCCTGACTCAGTTAAATGTTCTTGTAGGTAACTAAATCATTTTACCATACATGTTTCCTCTGCTTGCACCTTTTAACCTGTTAAGAAGTTTACAAAAATCTAGCAAAAAGTTGTACAAGATTTTAAAAGACAGAAACTATTTCCCACGAAATATATATAAATGGAACAAAACTGCAAATTGATTTTTAGACAAAGTTTATCAGAACTGTATGAGAAATTGAACTGAAAGCAACTGAAACGTCCATGCATGCATGAAATCAAGATAATTAAGGCAAGAGTCTTATAAAAAATGTTAATCTAATCTCTAGCTGTTGATTGCTGATTGGCTATATTCTTGTCTTGCAAATATAAATCGAAGTTGATAATTGTGATTCACTACGATTGCACCTTTGACAATAAAGCGTTTAGAACTTCCACTCTGGAAAGTCTTATGCTGATTCGAGTGAGACTTCTAAAATGCACCGACGATAAAAAACTAAGTCTACCGATGTTGAGCAGAAGTACACTACTGTAAGCATCTCGGTCAATTAGGGTGAACATGTTTATCTCCTTCAGATAAAGAGTGACTTCTTTTCAGGTCTTATGTAATGATGATGAAAACCAAATGGGTTAAAATTCCAATTAATAACTTTGAAGACAGCTAGACTTTTATAAATCAAAATAATGAGTTGATAGGTGGCTCTTATTTGCAAGATTGCTGACCGAAACTAGAGGATTATCAAACACCTACTCACTGCATGAGTATTCAATAAAGACTGACTCTCTGATATTTATACATGAACATAAATACTACCTATATACACTCAGTGGTCAGACTGGTATGCCCATGGTAAATAGATAGACAAGTATACTAAGTTTCGAATTCAAGTTGTTCCAGTCTTCAGAAACGATGTAAACAAATGACGTCACACATAGTATTGTAAAAGAGAAAATTATATAGGTGCGGCCAAGTTAATTGATAGAATATGTCAATAAACAATATGTGTGGTTAGCTTTCAGTACCTAGATAACCTTTATATATTTGAGTACGTTGTACAAAATATACCCATGCTAAAACAGTTGAGTTATAATAAACTATTAACCCTATATCATACATGGAATACTTGCGTGTCATGTAATGTTTTCTTTAAATATACCATCTGTGTCGGGTTATGGGTATTAATCATGGTATAATGCGATAAATTACATAGGAAAAATTATCTACATAATATTATCTAGGAAAAATTTACATAATATTTGTATAAAAAATAAATTGTTTGACTCTTTATAGCTAGCTTCCACATTATATATTGCAAAAACGACTAAATTTTCCGAACTCATAGTTATTATACTATATAATTTTACAGTTTCCGCGTGGAAATATAAATTAGGGACATCTGCAAAATTTGAATGATTATATGTCAAAGATGGTGTTGATTTCACAGTAAAATTTACTGCAGGAGAACATACACTCTGAGAAATTACTTACCTTGAATTACACGGCCCAATAATGATTATCATAGAACTCTCTTACGGCAGGCAGAGATGGTAATATTCCCTAGCAACTGCCTCATGCCGCTAGTATATTTAGGGTACATAATGGTATAAATGGGGGAAACACTTGATTGTTTTATTGAATTCATAATTAAATGAAAATAAAAGGGATAATAATCACGAATATGAGTTTTATCATTAAATTGATACACAATATACATTATACCATGCTATATACCAAATTACTTATAATTAAGTTACGTATAGGTACGTTTTTAACTCTCATTAGAGAAGTGAATCAAATAACTTTTTATAAGTTATTAGATATAACTTATAATTAAGGTTTTTCACATTAAAAACCTTTTGATATTAAAAATTTCTAAAACTATGAAAACTATGAAAAATATTTTTAAATTTTTAATTCCAACGTTTAGCTAAATAATTATTATTTATGACAATTCATTTAAATTAACCACGATGTGATGATTTAAGATCTGACCGTCAGCAATAATTATTAATGCTTAAAATGTATTCAACTAATTACTAAGACTCCAATCGTATATCTCCCTTCCATCGGCAATCAGTAGCATTGCACAACATTTACAGTACGACCGATATTAGTGTTCAATAAAGCAGGCGGTTACTCCTAACTGTACAAACTATTACAGCAGTAGTAAAGATAAGATAACATACTAAATAATATAGGTTGTACCAATGACTATAGACATCAACAAATTATTATCCCTTCATAACCCGAATTAATTTGTACGTGAAAAAAATATTCATATAATATCCTTGCAATTTAAAGCCAACCAATATAAGCATATCAAACAATAACATTGTTTCTCTTATATTTTTAAAGTGAACAAAATTAATAAGCGACAATATTGCCTATGTAAATACCTCTTATAAATTAATAATAATAGTTTTATTGGAAACAAAAGAATAATGAAAAAAAAATTACAATAAATTAGTACATATTTAACAAAATTTCTAAGTCCTTTTTAGACCAAAATCAAGGTCTTTAGGACAGTTAAATATTTAAATAAACAAACAAAAAAATCAGGAGATCTCCTTTCTAAACATAACTAAGACAGCATGCTACTGATTTCCATATATAATCAACTATAATTTTCAAATAATAATTTTCATATACAACAACCATAAAATAATAAAACAGGTTAGTGCTGAATCATTCTGCGTATCTTTCAACAAGGTATTCTTTTAGCATTTCTATAAACGTATTTAACGATTCATTTTCCTTAATATATTGGGGAATAGCATTAAATTTTTATGGCAGTACATATGAGAGTGAGCGTTGGGTCAGAATCAGCCGCTGGAACTGGGGGACAAAATAGTTTGAAACACCTCTCGTATTGTGGTCATGACTAGGAATTGTAAATGTGTCTTTAATTTTAAAAGCGAGAACATAACACAAAAAGTAATAGAATGTTGAGAATTTAAATAGTTTAGAAATTTTGTAATGTGAGAACTGTGCCTAAAAAGAATGAAAGTATCGTCAATGTATCTTTTATAAACTACTGGTTTAAAGTCAGAAGGACAATTATTGAGCCAATTTACTTCATGATAGCACAAGAAAACGTTCGCTAGCGTTGGACCTAAGGGATTACCCATAGCTACACCATCAAACTGAGAATATAAAACATTATTAAAAATAGGTCCAACGCTAGCGAACGTTTTCTTGTGCTATCATGAAGTAAATTGGCTCAATAATTGTCCTTCTGACTTTAAACCAGTAGTTTATAAAAGATACATTGACGATACTTTCATTCTTTTTAGGCACAGTTTTCACATTAAAAAGTAATAGATATCACTTATTTTTAGTATTGACTGGCGGTGAAACAAAGGGTTGGTATGATTATTATTAAGTCCAGTCCATATAAGAGTTAGCTAAATTCCATTTTGGTCCCGTAAAACTTAATTAGGAAGCATAAAATTGAAGACAGGTTGGGAACGTTAAAAAAATAAATTATTGATGAAATCGATTTAAGAGTACCTAGATAAGAGATCCATAATCTCTTTGAATTTAATCGAAATGAAAGGACAAAATTAGGTTTATGCACTAGATGAAATCAGAGGGACCTAAACTGGTAAGCAAGAGTCTTGCATTAGTATATGAAGTTAGGAGGATCTAAAGTGATAAGTAGGGATGTGACAATATGCAGCATAATATATGCATAATTTTTGACGCGATATGCAGCATATTTGATATTATGTAGGTACCTATTATTATTATATACCTAAAAGTCAATTATATATACCTAAAAGTCAATGTGCATAAATGCTGAACCAAAATGCATATTGGAAATATGCATTTTATATGCCAGATTGTATTCAATATACATAGTGTGCATGTTGGTGACAGGACAATAACCCCCCGTGCAAAAAAAACCCTGCGGTCAAAAAACCCCCGTGCAATATACCCCCTGGACAAAAAAAAACCGTGCAATAAACCCCCCGGACAAATACCCCCGGACAAGAACCCCCTAGCAAAAAACCCCCGGTGCAAATAATCCCCGGTCGATATAAATAGCTCAATTCAATTTTATTAATTTTCATTAATTTGTTACTAATAAAATTACTATATGTTACAAATATAAAGAGATGTAGTGCACTTAAGGCTATGGTTAGCGGCCCGGTCAGGGGGGGGGGGTGTTGCTTGCCTTATTTTCACTTTTTTTTACTATAAAATAGGTAATTGGGTATACCTACCCATGTAATAATTATTGGTTCGCATTGAATAATGTTTATCATATTAATAAAAATGAATTATGCTATTTATATCAACAGGGGTTTTATGCTTGGGAGGTTTTTTTTCCGGGGGATATTTGTCCGGGGGGTTTATTGACCAGGGTCTTTTTGTCCAGGGGGTATTTTACACGGGGGTTTTGACCGCGGTTTTTTTCTTGCACGGGGGGGGGGGGGGGTATTGTCCTGAAATCGTGCATGTTATATGCTCTAAGTTAATTACGGAATTTAAAATAAAGTTAATTTGTATATAGTTATGTTTTGAATGTAATTGTACTTTTGAGGTTTGAATGAAACTTACAATAAAACGAAGATGTAATCTTATTTTCGCTGTTTTTAAATTTAGACTTCTTTAATAGTAAATCAATTTCGAACATACACATTCAATTTCAAACAGTGGAATTGCACTTTATTATTAAATGATATATATATCAAGATTTTAAAAGTGAATTTCCTTCTATTATCTGCTAATGTATTTTTTTGTACTGGGAAAACACACGTTCTACGTCACAAGAAACAAGACGGGCAAATGTTTCCTTCAGCCAAATTCAGTCTTCTAAACTATCCTACATTCATATGATATATCACATTCCATTTGTTAATCTAGTCATGACTCGAAAATTATAAAGTTATGAATCATCTTGTTAGATCAGCGGTTCCCTTTAAGGGGGCAGTAATCTTTATAAGAAATGTCATTTTATGTAATGAAAATGTTGCTAGTTGTATACACACGAGAGTTCATTTGTCTTATATATAACTAACACCAGTAAAACAAATTAATTAATAATTTGGTTTTAAGTCCAGCGTTCACCGAAAGGGGTGCTGCGAATTATTTTTTACAATCCTGATCAGCTGTTATCAATTAGAAATATAAATTATTCGACATCAATATGTATAAAACTATAATACCTAGATAGTCTAGTCAGTAGTGTGGTAGCTAGGCGGCTAGGATGTAAGTTTTTAAGTTTAAGAGTTGTAGTTTAACGACGATTGCGTGCGTATGTGCGTCATTGTTTTGCTCAATCTTTTGTTTCCAATTGACATTTGTAGTTCCAGATTTAGTCAGTAGGTGGCGGTGCATTGGCGAATTAATTTTTTAAAAATTTTTAAATGGAAATTTAATAAAATTAATAACAGCATTTCATTCCATTATTAATGTCCCTTCGTCGATTTATCAACAGGAGAGAAAAAGTTTGTCCAAAGGTTTACTACCCCTTTAAGTTTAAAGGATACCCAAATAAAAGCAGCGACACGTACTATGTCATTAAATGGTAAATTCAAACCGTTTTGTGTTTAATTACTTAAAATTAGAAGTTGCCTAGAAGTCTAAACTACAGAGACATGGATATACTAATTTTAAAACAAACATAATGAGAGAATGTTACGCACCACAAACATACAAATTCCAGTCTCAATGACTAGAAATAGAGGAATTTAAATTTATGTTAAATAAATGAAAATACTAAATTTTATAAGTAATAACTAAAAATGTTATAGCTTCATAAGAAATTGTTGTTTCATAACATTAATCAATTGTTATTGTGAAAGTTTTTCGATGCGGGACGCTGAGTCAACAAACATCAATCTCGACTCACGTTTGACCCACCTTCGCTCTCATTTCACTGACTGAGGCTGACATACAATCAAGATGGCAAGTGACGTCAACAGTTTCACTGGCAAGTGACGTCAACAGTTTCACTGGCAAGTGACGTCAACAGTTTCACTGGCAAGTGAAGTCAACAGTTTCACTGGCAAGTGACGTCAACTGTTTCACTGGCAAGTGACGTCAACTGTTTCACTGGCAAGTGACGTCAACAGTTTCACTTTCAAGGTTGGGAAATACTTCTCCTGATAACCCATTACCAGACTTGGGACGTTCAAATATTACGAATGAATGTAAAGGTTGGGTCAATACAGGAATAATTGAAAAACAATAATAACTAAAATAACAATTTTATTAAAGTCAGTCTAATTTATCAGTAAAAAAGGAGAATGAAAGATAGATAATGAATAATTCATAATAGTAATACAATTGATGACAGTATATTAAATCGATATTTTGCAGCAAAATGGTTTATTCTTAACAGTAAATTTTTTAGCACTTGAGGTAAATTGTTTAGTAAGTTAACAGTTAGATGTTCTAATACAATACTCTTCGTTAACTGAACTAAACTATATTTTTGTTTTAATGGAATTTCTTTTGATGTCTGTTTCTGAATATGAGTAGGATAACTTATATATATTCACTCTAACTTTGAATTAATATTGTAACCCAAGGTAGGATATATGATTAGGATTGTCAATATACATTTTGTAACCACAAATTTTAATATGAAAAAACTAATCTATAAGCAAATCACATTTTAAAACTGAAATTCACTATACGAATAAAATTATGTTCTTAGAAAATTTCTAACTTTAATAGTTGGACAGCTCGTTTATACATGTTCATAATTGTTGGATTCACCACTGATTGCAATTGAATGTGTGCAACGTATTAACCGTCATTGATTTGAAAGATCCAATGCGTAGAGCTATAGCGTGTCGCCCACTAGGTGTAATTAACCGCTTTCTTCAATATTGATGTAATTTTTCGTAATTCAATTGGACCGTGTGTGGACTATATGAATACGAAACTGATTCTCAATCTTAAAGGTATGAATTTTAGTGATATTTTATGTTATGTTTGGTGTGTTGAAATAATAATACGAATTTAATGAAAAATATGGTGATGTTTTTAATTTTGAAGTGTCTTATGGGAAGAATCGGACACTTCTGTGGACACTTCTGAATCGTACACTTCTGAATCGGACACTTCTGAATCGGACACTTCTGAATTTCATTCTGTGTCCGATTCAGCCCACATTTACAATCTATTAAAGTAATTCTTTTTAAAAGGACATACAGATCAATTATTCTATTTGAAATAGCATTCGTTAGCTTCAAACTTTTTATATTAGTGTCTATATCCTACAGATTGACAATCGTAATCATGCTTTTTCATTATAAAATGAAAACTGATAGAGGCCGTTATAAAGAATGTATTCGAAAAATATTTGATGGATTCCAAAAAGGTTTATCTGTCAGTAAAGCTGCTGAAATTGGAGGTGTAGCAAGATCTACACTTATGGCCTCTTCTCAAATCATTCGAAGAAATATTTAAGATGAAATTTACAAACTTTAGTGTAATTCCAACAAAAAGGAAATGGTTATTACCCAGATTAAACGGAAATAGTTATACGATTTCTTTTTGATATATAGCTTTTAAATATAAAGATAATATCTCAGTGATTATTCATGAGCTACCTATATTTTGTTGGAGAAAATGTTCATTTATTACAATTATGATAAAATTTCAAATACAACTAATATTTATTATTGTAAATAACTAGTCATAGTTTATTTCACTTAAATTCATTGATCCGTATTCAATCCTATCATTTAATTACCCAAATTGGTGTCCGAATCATCCTCACAGCTTGTCCAAAGTCTCCCTCTAGTAATGAGCATTCGGACACTTGGATCCCTATTACATTTTGTCTTATAACTTTCGAATGAAGGTTTAAACTGTAAAGCAGTCTCAATAAAAAGTAAAGTAAAATGCTTTATCTACCAACAGAAATCATTAAATAGTAAAATTCAAATTAATTTACTAATTATTGAGTTTTTAAAAAAACTGTTCGAATGCTCCCGGTTCTCCCCTACTTGGATGTGTACGGAATTACAAAAGTAATATAGAAAGAATACAGATAACTACGACCCCACGAAACTCGTAAATTTAGTAAAACTTTAAAATAGTTCAAATTACTCACAACACGGGTTATATTTTATAACGGCAGACAATAGCATGCCTGCCTCAGCTCATCCAATGGAGATTAAGTGCCGAACTTACTTTTCCATGTTGTATTGTTTCAATTGTGATCAATGTCTTGTTTGTAGTATTTTAAATATGATACGAACCGAATTTATGAGAATTAATTAACTCTGTTATAAATTGTTACTGCTATTTATATCATTATTCTTCATGACTGTAATATTTGAACAGGTTCTGAACTTTAACTTTTTGAATGTCACATTTTATTTTTTATTTTATCTAGAAACTAGTGCTTACTCTAAAACTCGTGTGTTGAAGGTTAGATTAATCCGTTCTAGACCTCATAGTAATGATGACACCAAGTAACAGAAGACGGCGCCTTATAAATTGCAATAACTTCTATATTTAGTTACATATCTTTTATCTTCAAAGGGTACAGTGTTTATGTACTTATTGGACGTAACCAGTTATGCGTCGCCAGGCAGTAGTTAACAGTTGCCAAAGAGTAAAGTGTTGTGTATTCTCTTCACATAATTATCCCCACAGTGCTTAACTATTAGTGCAGTACAATACACTGGGTGCAGACTAGTTTAATTAAATACCTACTCGAACAATTTGAGATAAAGTGAACGTAAACTTTATATATTACATTATTAATTCAATTTTAATGCATTTTAGTTAATTTAAGTGTTACAAGGTTAAACAACTATTAAAATATGTACTTGTAAAAAGGTTTCAATTTGACGATAGGCATTCAATGCACATTAGGTGACATTTTACTTTTATCGTCACAGTTCCTATATTTATTTATTCTCATAGGATCGAAGGTAATTAAATAACATGGCTGTGCATTACTATCCTATTAGTGGTATATAAATGAAAAAAAATATACCCATAAGAAAATATAAAAAAATTCAATGATATTCAAATTATCTTCAATAATTGATGATCCTCTATCAAATTTTTATGCAGAGTAAAAATATATTTGTAATATCAGAGGCCAATTAATATTTTTCCATTGTAAAAATTGAATTAAAATTCTCCGATAGAATGGAGGATAACATTTTCAGTTCTTCTTACCCTGACATTGAGCTTCCTTCTGGGAATTTCATCAGTTACCTTAGTAAGGATTGGCACAAATGGGAAGACCTGACGGCATTGGTGAGTTATGCCTGATAAATGAATGTATTGTTTCTTCAAGATAATTAAATTATCGATATAAATTCTTCTTTTTACATTTAAAACGTCGCAAATATAAAATAGGCCAGCAAATTTTGATCATTTTTTTTGTGAGGGAGCATCATATTATAGACATTTTAAATAAAAATTGTTCAGTTAATTTAACCTTTTCTTATGTATTTCAGGTATGTGGATAAACTGAGAGAGAACTTACCTTCAAAGAGCTGCGACAGCAAGTTGAGAAATGGTGTGGTTACTTCAGTGCCAAATACCCAAAGCAAACCATCATAGGGATGATCTGCCCAAATACCGTGGAAGCTGCTGTTTGCATCATGGGGATGATGGCCGCCGGAATGATATTTACCGGACTGAGTGAGGATTCTCGAGTCGGTAAGTAGTACGATTTCGAATAGTTTGTAGTACATTTTAAATATTTTTAAGATAATGGTTTATTTCCAGACGATATTCTGGACCGTTTACAATCATTGAACATTCGTGACGTAATAATTCATAAACCGAATCAGAGGAACATGGAAGAAGCTCTGAAGAAGATTGATGGTAAATTCACCAAGGTTTACATTGGGTGCAATAACTCACCAATGGAAAATGAAGTCACTTTTTCAGATGTACTGAATGATGAGAGTTTTAGTCCTCAGAAACCAATTGAGGTTTGTGAAGATGAATTAATTATTCAAGCACAACCTTGTCACCGGTAGCTTGCGTTTTTATTCTCAAATTTATATTTAGCTACACGGTTCAACACTCATTATTGCTATTTTAAAACAGATCGAAGGATCAAAACTATTATGCATCATTTACAGTAGTGGAACTACAGGTAAACCGAAACCAGTGACTATTCCACACAGGACCTTCACCTACAACTTAGCAGTTTTTTCACAACCTCAGTGGAATATTCTACCAATTACCTCTGGTAAGTTTTTAATTTGCATACTAATGTCTTTATAATTTCTTATCCATAAACAGTTTTAAATATTTAAAGTTAAAGCTCTCGTCTCAGGTGGAAAAAAATTCAGAAAGACGCCTAAATGATCGCTTCCAAAAAGTTGAATAAATATCAAGTCTCGAAAAAACACATGTAACTTTATTTGCAAAACTGAAATACCTGTTGCGAGGCCCTCAAAACCTCAAAGATACGAAAACCAAGAAGGCCCTCAAAAACCTAATGTGAAGAACACCATCATAGTTCCTCATTGAGCATAGCAAGCAATATGAAAAAAGTTGAATGGACTCACGGTAACATGATGAGTCGATAACCCATTTTAGAAAAGTCATTTTCCCCAATTAGTGCCATGCTACCTTTAATGGGACTATCAATTGTAGTTTGGATGGGTTTAACCATTAAAAGACTGACTGGGGAGTTTGAGCTGGACAAGACTTTATAATAGCGATTAGATATTTCTGCATGATTTGAATCAACAAAGATTTCATGACTTTTTTCATTAGATATATTTGTAAATGGTCATACCCTAATTTTTTCTCATATACCAACAAGAACATTATGCCAACCATGAAATTGAATATAATTCTTTAATTTACTGAGTATATGTTCGTGTACGTGACTACCCCCACAGTACTCCCGCAAGACACTAACGCACATTCTAACACATAGTTGCCAGATGTTGCTACGCACCAAACAATCAATTAGAAGAGGAAATACATGAATGATTAGTGTTTCAATGTTTTCCATTTATCATAATTAACAGAATTAATTATATTTACCAATTTATAGTTATTATTTGCAATCAATTGTCCTCGGAATAACATTGGCTTAATTGACAAATAGCTCACGTACATACTACCTCTACATATGGCATCCCCAATTTCACCCCCACTTCAAGAGTAACGTAAACAGTTCGTACAGAATACATTCAATGTAATAACTTTGTTCCTATCAATCTGGGGTAAATAAAATTTTGCACAATACAATACTATGATAAAATCTACGAACTGACAAAATATCATACAATTTCTTAAATATCAAATGTAACGAATTCTACGCACTCAGTCTTTTAGAGAACTAAATTTTGTCAGTATGATTAGGGTTAAATGTTCGTCCGACAGGAGTATGCATTCATTGACAACATAGCTTTGACATAGCTGCTGAGGAGTCATTTTTTTTGGTCTTTGATTCACTGAGATGAACTAATAGGTTCATTAAAAGTACAAATTAGGATTAAGCTGAATTAAACTTTATATTGTAGATTTTTGGAAAAGGCCTTCCTGTCCTGACGTAATGAATAGCTCATTCATAAAAAGACATAGTAGATTTTTTTTCAACGGAATAATGCTTCAGTACATAGTTCAATAAGCACCACCACCAATTATATCAGTCTATGTGTTCAAAGGATAAAATTCAATGGTATGGCCTGCAAACATCTCGGATATAAACCAAATGGAGAGCTTGTGTTAGGAGTATTTCAAGAGAAGGATTTATGCTGGTAAAAGAAATTAACATGTTAATAAGTCATATGGTAAACAATTGTGAATTCTTGCCATCTGAAATTGAAAAAAATGATGTCAGCAGTGGACTGACAACTCAGAACGGTGTCGAAGAATGCAGGATGTCATGTTGGTTCATAGCCGAATTAAAAAGTTTTGTTTGATAACATGCTTTACATTTGAATTAAGAGACTATGAACAGTGAACACACTATTTATCATCATATGCGTCATAATCTAGCTATTGATAATATATAGTATCAAATACTGTATTTTGTTCATCCATTTTTGTGAATAATGAAAGTGATTCATAATAAATTAGTTTACAATTACATAAATGATTAAAATGACGTTTTTTTTTTAAATTTCGGTAACTTCATCAAATTATCGACACATTATTTAAATATTATTATGAACACCTTGTCTACTATTTTACAGAATATATTGCTTAACTTGAATAATTTATGTTTAAAACCTAATTTTGCTTAATCAAATAGAATGCACTATTCATACTGATTTTATTTCACAGATTCTAATCAAGCAGTTGGTTACGCTCATCGGAACTTGAATAATAGTCACGGTTTGCTTCTGATTTTCTTCTGCGGTAATCATTTGGGCCATAAAATGATTATTATAAAGAATTTTGAAGAGGATAAGATCATCGATGAGTTAGATAAATGGAAAGTGAGTTTCAATCGTAAATGTTAAATTTAGTTTTTTTTTTCGGGGAAGACATTCTTAGGGTATTTACTTGGATATTTTGGTTCTCCCTATATGCATTTTGCAGTTAAAGTTTATATTATACATAACATTTAATTAATCACCTTATTACTGTAATTTATAATATTACTAATTTCTTATTCAGTCTCCTTTCCAACTACTTGGTATCTCTTCTTTTGATTATAAATAATTATGAGATTGCTCTTGTCTTTAAACAACACATCTGTAAAATTGTAAAATTTAGAGTTCGCAATCAAATGATATTTACTTTTTTAACTCTATTATAGTAGTGCTGGATCGTGCAAACCAGTTTAGACGGAAAAAATATCAAGTAACTGTAGACCGATTTGGATACTGACTTTTCATGACTTTTACTTTTCACATAATTAGGCACACACCCCACACGATTAGACAAAAACAAGGTTTGTAATGGCAATAGACTCATATTAAGAGCATGTATTCAAAAAATTATAGAGTAGGCTAGTATCAGAGCTCCCCCTTCAAGGTATGGGAGGCGGTGTTAGTGCCGCGGTACACATACTGCCTTGCCCCGTACATATGAAATTAATATAATACCTATTTATTTTGAGGTGAGTTTATTTCTTATCTTTCTAAGGCCTATGGCCCTATACTATACTGGCAGTTCCACCTTCGCGGGGCCGCTGCCCTGTTTACGCATCTTCAATTAATTACGGTAGCAAAGTTGCATAGTATACTGGCGTTGCTACCGCCTTGGCAGTCTGTGTTACTACGGCGCTAGGCGGTGGTACCGCATCTGGACACGGTACCACTGCCGCGGTAGCAACGCTTTGCAAAGATTGCTAGCAGTTTCACCGCGGCAGTCAAAGTTAAGCACATACGCAGACCAGTTTAAAGTAGCAGATATCCCAATACAGCTAATATATAAAAAATATATATATATTTTTTATATATAATTCTTACATAATATTTTATATGCATATATATTTATTTACATAAATTTTTATTTAGGGTAAGTTACGAATTATCGGTCAGTACTACATCTTCGGTCATATAAGAGAAAACAATATAAAAATTATTACTAGTACCTAGCTCGTCTCTAATACTTCTGTAGAAATAATAATAATTTTTATACAGTTTTCTCTTACGTATAAGACCGAAGTACCTATATTTTTTCATTTACTATTGGTTCCCTATTAATTTTAAGTGGGAAGTACACTTGTAAATATATGTACAGTATATCTCATTCAGACTCGAGAGTTTAAAAAAATAAGTACAATTTTTTTAGAAAACTAATTTTTTTTTATAAATAAAGAAGTTCAGAAAAAATTCCAGAAATATCAACATTACACAAAAAGGAAATTCATTTCTATATAAAAATTTGTATTGTACATACACTGTAAATATTGCAAAACGTATCTGGCGCGGTTTCACAGCCTAGTATATTTTACAAGCAGTGAAAACGCGGCGGATAAGCGGCGTTCTCACTGCCCAGTATACTTTGCAATTCGGTGAGAATGCGGCGGGTACGCCACATTCCTACCGCCTAGTATACTTTGAATTTTAAGAAGCAGTAGCAGGGCAGTGGCACCTCTGTGGTGGAACTGCCAGTATAGTATGGGCCTTAGCATTTGCTTCTTATCTTTGCTTGCTATATATATTTTAAATGAATTATTATTCTTTTGAGTAAATATCGAATAATATTTTTTATAAATTATTTCGAAATATTTGATTCATTAACATTTAATGAGAATATTAGTGAGAGCTGGTTCTCCCGAACCAGCCTCTAGATTAGTGAATGAACTTTCGAGGGTTAGGTTACAAGGGTTCTCTGTTGTTGTGTGTACACTGTCAAGTTTCAAATAACTACCCGTAGTCAAAGTATCTATAAAAAGACAAACAATTATAGTTTTCACGTATATGTTTGAAGAATTGTTCCGCTGTAAACATCGTATCTCAATTCAACTTTCAAACTTCTTGCTATCATTCTCAATTACTGTTGTAAGTAGTTATATTTTTAATAAGTTCTCTTCATATAATTGACTGGACATTTCATAACCTCATGTTTGAAATCCATTAAAGATCTCCGCAGTTTATGGTACACCGACTTTGTTGAAAATCCTTTTCAAAATTCCGTCTCAAAGACCTTCAATCAAAAGTCACTTGAAGTTTGTTGTGACATCTGGGACGCCATTACCAAAATCTCTGAGTGATGAATTCAGGAAGAAGATGCCAGAAGTATTCCTTCAAAATGGTACCTAAAAATATTAGTTGTGTTGATAATACTTCCTAATTATTCAGTCATAAAAAAAATTATATTTGAAAATTAAATACTCAGAAATGTAGCCAGAACAATATGGTCGTTATTGTTATGGTCATAACTAGCGCACACACATGGGTTCTGGAATTGTTCAATGAAGTGCTATGCAGTAGGTTTCTACAAATAAGTACGTATTTCCCCATAAAGCTCTTGGAATGAGTGAAGCAGCGATGGTAGCAATGACGCCTGCTTCTGATCGAAAACCTGGAATATCAATCGCCATCTTGAACAATGTGAAAGTCAAGATACGTGACATGAATACTGGTGAAAACTTGCCTGCTAATTGTGAGGGTGAAATTATGTACAAAGTACCGTGGGTGAGTGTAATAATAGACTGTGTTAAATTTATTAAAAATTTGATATAACCATATGAAATATGAATTTCGTACTATATAATTATGTTCATTGCTCAACACTATTACTCAGCGTTACACATTTATTTTAGGTACAGTATATCCAATTTACTCATTAAATGTATAATCCATCATTATTTTCAGATTTTCAAGGAGTATCTATTCAATCCTGAGGCAACCGCTGAGGCTAAGACTGCAGATGGTTGGTACTGTTCTGGTGATGTTGGAATGGTTGATGAGAACAACTACCTTCACTTGTGCGACAGAATCAAACAGATTATAAAGCCAGGAATGATGAAGCCTGTAAGTTATATATTGGTTATAGCCAACCAATTATTATTAAATTAAATGAGAGTTTTTATTTATATTTTACATTCAAGGTGTACTCAGCTGAAGTGGAAGATGTTCTCTTGTCTCATCCTGGAGTGATCGCTGCTTGCGTTGTCGGAGTTCCTCACGAATTTTTTGTGGAAACGCCTCGAGCATTTGTTGTTTTGCAAGATTCTTCCGTAACTAAAGAGACTCTTCACCAACTGGTTGCAGATAATCTTCCTAAGAATAACAAATTGGAAGGAGGCATTGTAATTCTGGATTCTCTTCCTTTTCTGCCCTCTGGCAAAGTTAATAGACTTATATTGAAAAAATTTCAGATGCAATGAGAAAGTAAATTTAATAAACTTAAGATCTAATCATATATGTATGTTGAAATTAGTGAGAAATATGACTTTAATGACATTTCTTGTTGCATCTGATCCACAATTAACTGAGATTGATACTTTGGATTTTTTTTTGGATATCCGAATATCTATTTTGTAATTTCATAGCAAAATTAATACATAAAATTACCTCCATTGATTTATAGTAATTCTCTGATCTACTTAACTACATTGTTAAGTAGGCTATGGTTGTTGTTCTTATACTTATATGTTGAATATGATTATTTACATCAACCTTTAATAATAATTATTAGAATAAGATGACAATATGGTAACTGTTGGGTTTTCCATTATATTTTTTGTATATTATGATTCTTGCTTTGCGTGATCGTCAAATCTTTAGAATACTTTTGAAGCATTACTTTAATCTAGGTACAATGGTTGTACCTATTTGCATTTTGAACAAAAAGAGAAAATTAGAAAATTTTACAACACTTTCAAGAACTTTTTGAAAAGTTGGTCTAATCGTTAAGATTCTTCAAAAATTAATTAATGGAAAAAAATGAGATCATCCATATGAAATAATATATTTACTCTATTTGAATGTTGAATCAACTTAAGAATTATCAAACCCTTACCAGTCAAGACAGTTTAGTCTAGACTCTAGAGGGTGCTATATACTAATTTTCCTGTTCTTCACCAATCTCTGTCGTCTCCTTTAATCTGTCTAATTAAATAATTTGGTATTGACAAGATTGTAGTGTTTGTTAGACAATTTTCGTTGGTACCGTATCTTGCCCTTTAAAAGAAGTTTGTGTGCATATGAACGTAGTTATATACATTATAAGTTATATAAGTAAAGTTCTTACAGTTAGCTTCTAAAGAAGTTATAATTTTTCTATCTTTAATTATGTGAATCTACTTATAATTAGCTTATTAATTTGTTGTGGTTATTCCTACTTTGTTACGGTCAGTGCTTCTCTTAACTTTTATGCATTCATGTATTCTACATATATACTTTATTCTATATCTAGCTCATTGTAACTTTGCTTTAGTGTATTTAAAAACTCCAAAATTATTAAAGGTCCTCTCCACTCTAAATTTAAAAAAATCTGGAATTGCTTTAAATATGTAGAGCCAAAGTTATATAATATATAACAGCAAGCAGAATTTAAATCGATTAAGTATTCTGTTCACAATTAATTATAAAAGAAATATTCACATTTTGCTTTTTTTCATTCTGAGATTCATAAGAAGATAAAGGCCGCATAATTGAGTAGGTATGTTCGTTCGTATATACATAGTACATACCTATTTAAATGCAGTGTTTTAAAATGAACAGGTCTCTAGATAGGAAAAATGTTATGATATATGAAAACTATTAGAAAGAAATACTTAATTATGTACTTTGATTCTTTATATGGCTCCATTATCTTGGAATCAGTTTTGTTATTGTTTAAAATTTGTCAGATTTAGTTAGCCTATCTCACATGCGGGCTTTTTGTTTGCTTGAAATTCAGAGAGAAGTAGAAAGAACAGAAACAAATCTTAAATTATACAATATAATAAAACAACAGAACCAAATTTGAAATAATTTGCAGTTTTATAATCAGTAACCCTATAGGGTTCTAATGAATAGAGAAAAAAAAATGAGTGGAGGGGACCTTTAATATTTCCCTTACTGTTCCTGTTTCTATCAGTGATGATATTGATGCAGGTTATATAATTTAGTTCATAGTACAGATATTGTAACAGGAAATTATAATAAGAGAGTATTTTAAATTCTGGTTTCATTGATAACAATGTATCAGGTTCATACATCAGAATTTGGGAATAGAGAATGCTGTGAGTTTGAACTCAGCCTATCATAGAAGATGGAAAAGCTGTGAGTTTGACCTCAGCCAAGACATTTACAGAAAAGGGAAAGCTTGTGAGTTTCACCCAGTCAAAATATGTAAAGTACAGGGGACGGTTGTGAGTTTTAAAGGAAAGGGGAAGATTATGATTTTGACCTTTTCCAAATTATCACAGGAAAGGGACTAAAAAAAGGACTCAAAAATTGTCAAATTTTCAATTTACGTTTTTTTGGCTAGAATTATTCTCGAACATTTTCTCTATATTAATCTGTAAACAGATAGCGAAAAACGTAGCTGAACTGCTACAATCGAATGAAAACTGTAGCGGGGTTATCGCAAGAATGACAAAACTTTCAAACTTTATAAGCGTTTTTCCCCACTTTTTTTCACATTCAAAGCTCACTTACTGAAGTGTTTACGAACCGATTTTCACCATTCATATTTCAAAGTGTAGGGAAGTTTTGTATCTTTAACTCTTGGGAAGCCGAATTTCGATTTTTGTGTGTGTGTATTTTTTATTCATCATACAAAAAATTGGTAAATATAGGAAAAATAAAAATAAAAAAGGGAAATTGTGAATAATTGAAAAACAGGAACAAAATTCGTAAAAAAGCTTCCCATCATTTATTCCTAAGAAGAATAGCAATGCATAGAAACAAACGGAACCAAATTACATCCACACTTCCGAAAGTGTGCGTCAAAATTTACCCCAAAAACCACAAAAAATGTCTAAAAAATAAAAACGGATAAACTCAATAATATCAAATTTTTTGGGAAAGTACTATGAGCAAAATCCTTTTAAAATTTGTTTTTACATATACATGTGAAGTTTCAGACAAATCGAACAGTAAATAAAAAATATTGGTCTGAAATCGGTTGGCCCCCTTAAGGGGGAATTTTTTTAAGAATTTAGACCTCTTGATTATCATTGATTTTTGACATAAATGTTTGCGTCTATCCAATCAGTAATTAAAGAAAAGGAGAAAGTGAAAGTGCAATTTTGACCTCGAGCTAATATTACAAAAAAATGAGAGACAGAAAAGTAATTTTGACCTTGATCAAAGAATACAAGAGAAAGAGAGAATAAGATTCTAATACCCTTTGAGTACCTAATAAGTGTTCCAACTTATTTTCTTCCTACTGCACAGAGTGCCAAGTATTCAGACTTATGTTCCTTATTTCATTTGCTAGACGGATATCCTATTTAAACTTTTAAGAATAAACTAATTTGCATCTTCTACTTTAGTATTATCCCAAATATACACATAATTACTAAAGGCATATTTTTCTACAATTACTATTCATTCACAAAATAAATTAATAGAAGTTCAAAATAAATAACATATATGTATATGATTCGAAATTTTGTATTTGATTTACAATGGCATCTTGATTATATTTGCAGTCTTCTTTTTTTTAATGGTTACAGAGATTTTCTATATAAATATTGCATAATAGGTAATTTGTAATTCGACAAATATAATGAAATAATGTACAATATTCTTAGATATATTAGTATTTTTGCACAAGTAAAGGGTATTTTAAATCATTACAAAAAGTGATTAATCCTTTCACTCCGACTTTTGCACAGTCAAAATTTTGATTGTTTTGCCACATTTCCCTGTTCATGTGACACCTATAATTTTATAAACCACCTCAACCAATATCTCTAGTTATTGCAACTGTTATATGATTATCAGGCATGGGACAAAAGTGTCCCAACAGTATTATAAAGAGCAAACATTTAGGATAATTTGATGTATTATAATACTGTAGAGACAGATCTGTCCCTACTACTTGAAGTACGATTGGGACAATTTGATCCCAGGTTTCACTAAAACCAATAAAAATTATTTAAATATTGAGTTCAGTACTTAGAAACAATATATATATAAAAATGAGACGATTACCTGTTGTTCAAAAGATAACGTACAAGAAATCAACCATAAATATTCAAAAAAACTAACAATGGGCAGAGCTTGAGACAAAACACCTCCCTTGATGCTGTTTACACACGCACCGAACAAAGATTTAGCGGGAAAACTGGTAAATCATACAGCTGGCAACTCCCTCTTTCGATATAACCCTGATTTTAATACGTTTTGTGCAGCCATTTTGAACCATCCCATATTCGTATATCTGTAACAAATTGTACGACTTAAGTTTCACCTTTATTGTGAAATTTTATCCTTGTTTTCTTTCAACCCTCTTGCTTTTTCGGTGTGGGTATTTTTCTTGTGGGCTATTTTCTTTATGAGCATTTACCATCCCAATCCGGTGTCAAGTATAAAATTTTGTTTCGTGGAATTAATATTCTATGGTCATTTTCATGCACTCAGTACGGTCTATCTATCTAAATATTGGTTTTGATGAACAGATGAAAGTTGAGTCCTTATTAGTCATTATTTGCATCAGTATTGTTTATGAAATAACTTATTCTGATTGCATATAAGATGAATCTAGTTGGATGACTATAACAATCTCCTCGACAAATAGGGGGTAGCACCAAAGAATAGTAACGTGTACATTAATAAATCACCGAATACTACCCAAATTCTTGATTTTGCCCAAGCAATCAGCGTACACCACCCAATCACCGAAATCAGTCATCAAACATTATCCAACTAGAACAGACACTCGTAGAGCGCATACCTTCGCCGCCGCTTCAATTGATTGTGACATTTTCGTCACCTTGACTTTGACTTTCGACCCGATCGATTTCAAAATCTAAATAAATGGTTTCTGGATAATGACAAATAATTCCATCAAATTTCAAGCAATTTTGTTGAGTAAATAAAACGAACGCCGCTAGAAACATAACCTTACGCAATTTTGTGTAGGTAACATTGAACAATAACCAATCACGGAACACTACCAACATAACATGTAAGACGTTTCCCAATAACCAAACATTCCCTAATCCCCGAACACTAACCAAATCACTACTTTATCTAATCACCTAAAACTATACCCAATCACCGAATAGCTAATTTATCAATTGATGATTAATATAATTTCATTATTAAATTAGGTTTTGAATCAAAGTTAGTTTGAAAGAGAACTAAATAACACCACTTTCAATAGATTCTACTATGATAATCAATTTCACAACCTATATATCTTTATATTATAAATTAAACTATTTAATGTGGCTGAGTTGTCTGTCCGTGTGTCACTCATTAATAGTTATGGCTGTTCATAGTTATGACTGTTGAGAGGAAATATGAATACTTAATTTTAAATGAAATGTTATGATGAAACCATAAATCGTATCAAAGTTTTGATTTGCTATCACCCTATAAAGGTGGTAATTTCATTACTTTACATCTGATACTCTTTCATGTTTTAAAAGAAACTATATTAATCCAAATTCGATGTGCAAGTATTTATTTCAAGATGTGGAGGAATCTCAAACAGCAAAATAAAATGGATCAAAAAGAAGAGAACAAATTTTACAACATGGAGAGGAACATCAACAACAACCTCATTTTTTGATGTGAGAATAAAGGTATCAATATACCAATTTTTTTGATCAATTTAAATCTTTTCTAATTTGATTGTAAGTGTGAATATAATTTCTAATATTAAAAAAAGATTTTTTTTAAATTTTATTATCCATTTTTTTATATATCAATAACAGTTTTTTTTTATTTTATCATTGATAATTTAGTGTTAAATATAATATTTATTAGTTATATTTCTATCTATTACTAAATTATTATTGGTCTTTCACGAAATGAGTAAAATCTTTATATACTTTTTATATGTGTATGGAGGGTTTGCCATCGAATCAAGCAGATTGATATTAACACATACAGTAATTTTAGTTCTATATTCAACATACTAAACACATGTTCCACATACCTACTCATACAGAGAGCATTAGAAATAAAATCACACAGATGTTCCTGTGTAACGTTCAGTAACTTTCTAATTGAAGTGCAGAGTGGATGTGTGTGTTGTGTAAAGTGATTATAGTGTAGAATAGAAATATAGATACAAAATATAGTTTTTTTTCTAGTCAAATTTATTATGAATACACAAGAGGAAATCGTTGGTGAAAGTAGGAAATATATCTAGCGTGTCAGTAGCTAGAATACTGTGATAGTGCATGACAAATAATATCTAGAAATCTTAATATCAAATATAATTAGGATCAAATACAAATATTATATTATATTAGAAGTGTTAAATTTAATGTATGAAAAGTAGTTATGTGATAATGATTAAATGATATGAACAAACTATAAAAAGATATTAACAAAAGATAACTGTGATCAAATTATTTGAAATATGTAAATACATAATCATAATAAGATCGAAATTAATGTGTCTAACATTTATTGAAAATAATAATTATAACCAAAAGTGAATACCTTTTAGAGACTAAAAATTTATTTAACTGTAGCTTCATTTTAAGGTATCGATAATTGTGAATTTACTAATTAAATTCGTAAAATCTGTTTTTTTAATAAGGTGATTCATCTATAATGAATATCAATGCAGCAATTAAAATTTTCATTATAAATTTTGGGGTTTTATATTCATTATATTTAGTTCTATATCTCATACCCAGGTAAGTTTAATCCTTTAAGCCCTAATTTAATTTAAACGTGACAGAATAATTTTTGAGATATTCTTGTAATATATGGGTAAAGAAAGCATATTAGACAATATAAAACTAAAACAAAATTTCATAAAAAATGAATAAAAAGTTCACAATTGTGCGTAACTAATATAAGCAAACAAATGGAAGATTACCCCTGTGTATTTACGGCCGTTTAAGGAAAATATCTAAAAAAATAACGGATGCATCATTTGAAAGGGAGAGACATATTTATGGTGTGCGGAAAGTTCACCGCCGGCAAGTTTTTGCACTCAAATCTCGCATGGAAAGTTCACCGCAACTCAATTCACGCAAAACAAATTAATTCAAAATATAACAGTGATACAGCAAACTTATAATAAAAAAAAAATGTATCAGTCACTAAATATATATTAAATACGTGAAAACACATGCTTGTTTAAGATGTATAGTTACACGTCTCATTGAATATTTAGAAAAGCTTTTATAATCAAAGAAAATATATAGGGGCAGGAATATTGAATTAATATCACTGGATATATTAAATAATATAAGTTATTGTTGTCTCGACATTAATTTCTATGTGGTAGTATATTGTTATATTATTTCCAATAATACATATAAGCTATTAACTCAAAAATTACAAAATGTCATAATTAAACAACTATATTCCCAAGCATGTAACGTATATGTAGCTAAAAAAAACGTTATCGACATAGAAATTAACAGTACAATGTTGCGCAGTTGAGCTGTGAAAACTAGATATCTTATAATAGTTAGATATTAACACTCACAACACACAAGTAGATATGGTGAAATGAAAGAATGGTGTGAAGTTGCGTTCACTTTGTAATGCTTACTTTATATATCAAATTTAGGCTTTTGTTGGCCAATCCCAAGCTGTTTATTTTTTTTTGGCCAATCACAATCTGTTTACCATTAATAATGTTTAAAAGAAAACTCATCTACACGTTAAACAGGTGCGCGGAAGATTCCACTGAGGAAAGTTCCACTAGGGAAATTCCACTGAGGAAAATTCCACTAAACCAAATCCAATATTAAATTGTATTGTATTTATTATTTTTTATTATAAATTGTAATTATATTATAATTTGTAATCATATTATAATTTGTAATCATATTATAATTTGTAATTGTATTATTATTTGTAACTGTATTATAATTTGTAATTATATCATAATTTGTAATTGTATTGTAATTTGTAATTATATTATAATTTATAATTTTATATCCTAATTTATAATTATATCCCAATTTATAATTATACCCCAATTTGTAATTATATCCCAATTTGTAATCATATTATATTTTGTAATCATATTATAATTTGTAATTATATCATAATTTGTAATTGTATTGTAATTTGTAATCATATTATAATTTGTAATTATATTATAATTTACAATTATATCCCAATTTGTAATTATATCTCAATTTGTAATTATATCCCAATTTGTAATTATATTCCAATTTGTAATTATATTATAATTTATAATTGTATTATAATTTGTAATTATATTATAATTTATAATTATATATATTATAATTTGTAAATTATATTATAATTTGTAATTATATTATAATTTATAATTATATTATAATTTGTAACTATATTATAATTTGTAAATTATATTATAATTTGTAATTATATTATAATTTGTAATTATACTATAATTTGTAATTATATTATAATTTATAATTGTATTATAATTTGTAATTATATTATAATTTATAATTATATATATTATAATTTGTAAATTATATTATAATTTGTAATTATATTATAATTTATAATTATATTATAATTTGTAACTATATTATAATTTGTAAATTATATTATAATTTGTAATTATATTATAATTTGTAATTATACTATAATTTGTAATTGTATTATAATTTGTATTGTATTTAGTTGTAAATGTACTTAATTATATTTAATTGTAATAGTTATTATAAGTTGTATTTATTATTTTCTAAAAACAATACTGTTCCGTCCAAATGGCTAAATGACAGTTCAAAAATATATTTTGATAAATTATTTTACCTGACTAGGTGATAGATACTGTTCCTGTAGCTTGATAGCTAGGAAACGTTAACTTCATTCAAATAAATATCTAGTTCTGTTCAATGTTAATCTAGCAGAGTGTATATATAATTGTACTGTTTTTTATAATATTTATTGCGAAATCTCGAAGTAGACCAGAGTTTACGTTCCACTTTCGTATCGTATAACATACTTTTTTATTTGCCCCTCTTAAAACTCAAACTTACCTTCCAAATGAAAATAACCTTTAACTCTTATCAAATTTGCAATACACGAAGCTAAATAAATTTTCTTTTGAAGATTTTTTTAAGTAGAATTATCTTCATCTCAAGTGGAATACATTTTCCTTAGGTGTTGCACAAAATAAATGTACATCAAGAAAATTTATAGAATGTATAGTCACTTACATCTTTTTAAACCATTTGAAAAGAAACAGAGTAATGAATATCACAAAAAGCTCATATAATATGAAGTTTATGATTTCTAAAGTATTGTTTTAGAAGATAAGCAGTTCAATTTATACATTTATTTAAATTCAGTGGAATTTCCCTCAGTGGAATTTTCCCTGTGGAACTTTCCTCAGTGGAATCTTCCTCAGGGGAACTTTCCTCAGTGGAATCTTCCTCAGGGGAATTTTCCCAGTGGAATCTTACGCAGTGGAACGTTCCTCAGTGGAATTTTCCTAGAACATGTTACACTTTAGAGCTCTAAATGAATCCATTTTTTGAATTTGGAGGATTATTGCAAATCTTAATAGTCATTTTATTACCACATATATTAATAAATTTAATATAACAAATAGTTTAGACGAAACGTACAAAGTATTTGAATATGTTCTCAATCAATTATAATGTATTATGCAAACAGTGGTCGAACCTTTTCTTAACCTTGATTCAAAGGAATATCAACACACATTACCTAAATTGAAATTTCCCACGCGGTGAATTTTCCATGCGGTCAATTGAGTGCGGTGAGCTTTCCGGCGGCTAATTGAGGGCGGTGAACTTTCCTGTAATCCATATTTATATGTCACCTGTAGGGCACAAAGGGATAATGTCATGGTCACCATGATATATTTACCCATAACTTAAGAAGTTTAATTAAAATATGTTATGTCGTGTGCCTTAAAATATCCTGTTGACCTCCATATAAAACGGTTTGTAACTAGAAACAACATGAGCAGTCAGGCAAAACATCTAGTAAACCAATTCAGGGAAGAAAGAGGTCAATTCACACCAAAAGTGTGATATCTGCTGTGAACATTCAAATTGATCGAAATTCGCAAAGAACCTCCAGAAAAACAGTGAAACAGACCTCCAAAATATCCAAAGACCTCCCATCTTTACCCAATATGCTTTAAGAAAATTCTCAGAATGTTTGATAAATCGATGAAGCTAATGTTTCTTCTCATTTTGCTGCAAACCCCATGAAATTTGATAGCATACATATTTAAATACCTTCACAAAATTGCGGAAGGTTATGTTTCTATTGCTATAATCTTTTTCTCCCGCGTCAGACTAGTGCTTCGTACAATTGTTGCACACACAATATTAAGTATTTTAAAAACAATAAAAAAATTATTAATATTATTAATAACAATAAAAATTATTATTTTTAATAATATTATTATTAAAAATAAAATTATTTTATGCCCCTTGCAGATTAATGATTCTACAGTTCTATACCTTAGTTCTATATTATTATGTAATGAAGTCATTTTTTCCGGAGCCTGGAGAAGACCTTCAATTAATTAAAGCTTACAAATTATATCTTTATGTTAGATTGATAATAATATATAGATATTATCTTGGTAATAAACTAATAACCAAGATATTATACTATACAATATAAATCACCACTCTCGCAAATTTCGATCTAAATATGGCATCGTGCTGCCACCTGTGTTTAAAAGTGCACATTAAAGGTCCTTACTAAACAATCACAACATTTATTGTTAATTAAAACAGAGAAAAACCTTTTAAACTTGTTTGTTATTTGAAATATTCTTTCAGCAAATTGTGTCGCTCTTTTATATTTTAAACATAGGAAAATAACTGTTCAACCAATTTTGAAACCCAGGTGGCAGCACAAATAGTTTTTGAAATCGAATTTTCCGTGCGTGACGTGTATCTAATTGTTGTAGTCTAGGAATATGTATATGTATTGGTAATAAAGCATATAGTTATTCTCAACAGAGTTCATGTAAAGTATTCTACTCTCCCAGTTGCTATCAACACTATACTGCGTAAGTGGATACTAGATATGAAATATATTTTAGGAATGGAAAAATAAATGATATAGATATTTTATACTATCAATTTCACTTTTACATTTTTTTGACTCGTAACTTATATCAACTACATAAACAGACTCATAAGTAATATCAATTATTGTTCTAGAATAAATATGTCAATATAGGCATCCCCCGCTTTAGTTACCAAATCACAATTCAGTTTAATTACCAAACGGTAACTACAGCGAGGACAAGTAACAAAAATTTTATAATTGTCACCCCTTGATTATATATCTCATTTTCTATAAGTTATAATGAAAGAAAATTTGTTTCAGAATAATTTAGAGTCACAGTATATAGTTCCTATTCTATAAACTGTGGTTAAAGTACTGTACAGGGTGTCCGACACTTTTGTTGCCAAACTTGAACATAAGGTTGCATTCGTCGAAATAAACACTTTTTATCCTATGAAGGTATGGTCTAAAATGCTTAGTTAAAGAGTTACAAGGTCAGGAAAGTAGTATATGTACCAATTTTTATTATAGTTAACATTACTTTTTTTAATGTTGTGATAAGAAACAAAACATTTTTAACAGTAATTATTAGGAGCACAAGAAACATAATCTTAAATTAGGTTACATGTTTATACAGAATGTGTTTAATTTGCCGCCCATTTGTTGCGATGCAAGCGTTGAAATGTTTGTCCCGCAAGGATTCGTGAAACTCCTGGTGTCTTTACTCGCGTCCGCCAATCATTGGACAAACGTTTGAACGCCTGCATCACAACAAATGGGAGGCAGTTTGAACACATTTTGTAAACATGTAACTTAATTTAAGATAAAGATTCTTGTGCTCCTAATAATTACTGTTAAAAATGTTTTGTTTCTTATCGCAACATTAAAAAAATGATGTTAACTCTTAATAATAAATGGTACATATACTACTTTCCTAACCTTGTAATTCTTTTAAGGGGAGCTTTTCGAAAATGAGGTTTTTTCTTTGTTTACCGTTTGATGTTTCTGAAGCTTGGAAGGCATATGTAAAAACAAATTCTAAGACATTTTTGCTCATATGATTTTTCCAAAAATTTTGATATTTTGAGATTTTAAAGTTATTTTTGAGTTCTTATG
>CANNZV010000374.1:467979-486753 GCA_947561585.1 Caprella mutica | reverse complement strand
TCATAACATAGCTAAAAGGTATGAAAACATTTCTTCGCTCATAGTTATTTGAAAATCATAACCAGTTTTTAGAAAAAATGAAAAAGTAAAAATTGAACTATTTTTTATATTTTTTTTTTATTTTTTTGAACAAATTTTGAAATTCCTAAAACGAATAATTGTAGCCTAGGAATTTACCTTCATTTTGCACGTTGAATAACAAAAATCGGTTGAAAACTCTAGAAGAAGTAGGGATTTCAATTTGCAAAATTTGCAAAATATGAGGTAGGAGAAAATGGCTTTAAAGTTTTAGGGTTCTGAAGTTTGAAAAAAGGGTTTTGCCTGCTGATAACAGCATCCCCACTGTGACATTATCGGTTACACATAACTTCATTGCGAAGGGGGACTTTTGAACAGTAGAGACCCCTATTTCTTCCACTCCATTGCATAACCATTAGTCAGTATGTTGGAAACTTATTAGGCTGGAAACGATCTGAACGTATCAGTGTAGTACATATGTACGTATGTTTGTACGACTTATAGTGAGAATTTTGCAATTCTGTTTTCACAGTCTTGTAGAATTATGTCTATAGATTAATATTAGATAAAAAAAACGAAAAATGATATTTTTACCGTTTTTTTCGAAAAGCTCCCCTTAACTAAGCATTTTAGACCATACCTTCATAGAATAAAAAGTGTTTATTTCGACGAATGCAACCTTATGTTAAAGTTTGGCAACAAAAGTGTCGGACACCCTATATCAAACAGTGTTTGTGACTGTGATAAAAATTTAAAATAGTGAATTTATTAAAGGTTTTAAAATCTAACCATAGCTTAATTCTCACTTAGTATAGGCGAGTAATTAATAGATACTTACATTTCTATAATTATTGTGTTACATTGAACAAACAGCAATTTTATCCTCTATGAAATATTTTATTGGTACGTTCTACATTTTCGGACACGTCCGAAAAGTAAATATAATAATTATAATTATTATGCAACCTCCATTCAAAATGGTATCATGAATACCAATTGAAATAGAAGCTAAATAAGGATTAATATATAGAGATCGGTTCCCGGAAAGAAGCCCAAAGGAAGAAAGCCCATAAGAAAAATGCCACAAGAAAAATGCCCACAGGAAAAAAGCCCACAGGTATGAAAGCCCACAGGAAAAAAGCCCACAACTACATAATTTTCATAATATATGTACAGAAAAAACATAAAGGTGTTTTAAAAAGGGGCCTTGAGTACGGTTTGTTACTTATTTTAATGTACTGAATTATTTTTAACCATACTGTATTCTTGAATAAAATTGTTTCATTGTTTCATAAGTTAACGGGAAATATTCTAAAATACTGTTGTTTTTTAATTTATTTTAGTATAGGGTTTAACGTCAGTTTTCAGCCATTTCGACTATATCGCCGACGTCAAAAATAAATTTAAAAAAAACTGGAAATAAAATTGTAATTGTAAAATGAAAATAAATTTATATAGCTACTAAAAAATTTAACTTTAACAAGTATACAATTAATCTTAGCGATGAAGGCTTTCAAAATGAGACAAAAGGTGCACGACATAGAGAATATCAGAAATATAAATGAAAATTCGAGCCTTTGTAAACTTATGCCCATATTTAAAACACCTTTATGTTTCTCTGTATTTTAAAAATTATGTAGTAGTGGGCTTTTTTCCTGTGGGCTTTTATACCTGTGGGCTTTTTTCCTTGTGGGCATATTTCCCTGTGGGCATTTTCCTTGTGGGCATTTTTCCTGTGGGCATTTTTCCTGTGGGCATTTTTCCTGTGGGCTTCTTTCCGGTCACCATAGAGATCAAGTGGTGAGCCAGTGACTAAAAATATATCGCGTCTTGCCGGACGGTTAATTTCTTATTTTGGGGTCACCTAACTGGCAATCTGGCGTCATTTCAATGGAGAAATGATATATAACTGAAAAAAATAAGGTTTCCAGCGTCCTGCAATCGCTGCAACAATACCTCTCTCTAGAGTAGTTTATCATAACTCTATGATAGAGATTTTTACGTGTTCGAAAATATGGAACCGTGCGATAACACGGAACTTATCCTAAAATGGGACATGTTTAATTTCTGAACTAATTTCTTCTAATAACCTCATCTGGATTATTACTATGATGTTTTTTTTAGTTTCCGTGAATTAATCACAAAAAATTGTCTACGTTTTCTATGTCTACGAACGGTACTTATTTCGAGACATGACTCGAAATAAGTATCACTTTTATTAAAGTGAGGTGTACTTAAAGCAAAGCTTGCCTGTAATCTCTAGTTAACGCCAATTGACCTAAAAATAATAACAATTGACCTAGAACTAATGTAATATTGACACACTGCGAAACAGCTTAAAAACTCCCAAGTCCCAATTATCAGAAATATTCACTCTTTCCCTCTTTCTTTCCTTAATAAAAAAAAATGCTAGATTAACTAACAACGTAACAGTATGCTAGATTAACTAACAACGTAACAGTATGCTAGATTAACTAACAACGTAACAGTATGCTAGATTAACTAACAAAGTAACAGTAAACTGGGAAAATATGATAACTTGGTCAACTCGTTACTTGAAAAATCATGAATTTTTCCTTTAAATTTAAAAATTAAATTTTACCGATGATGATTTTGTTAAATAGAAATTATTTGCTTTTTCTTTCCCCTAACCAGCTTCGCACGTTTATAAATCAATAAAAATTGTTAAATTTTTTTCTTTTTAACCATCCATAGAAAGTGAAGAAAACGTTCGAAACGAGAGTAAGCCGAAAATAATGAACATATTATACTGGCTAGAGAAGGTGAAAATATTTATTGTGAATACAGTGAAACTGTCATTGGAATTCACTTTGATTTTAACGGAATATGTTGATTTTCCTTAGCCAATATATGAAGATTCAAATTATTTGAGAAAAATGGGCTGCAAAGTAACGAACTGTCAGTTCACTTCCGATGCATCGGCAGTCGAGGCAATGGAGTGGGACGCTATTGTCATTGACACGAGGAGAAGAGGTTTATACGAAGCTTTGGAACACAAAAGGTAAAGTTAAATATAATTATCACATAATTACGGTCTATTTGAGATATATAGAATACATTAAAAATAATTCAAAATAGGAGTTCGAAAGCGTACTGGATTTTCTACTCTGCTGAGCCTCCACATCATTCCAACCTCTTCAACATTAACGATTGGTATAAAGGTATCGAATTCAACTTGTCTATGACTTGGAGGAGGGATTCAGACTTCGTAATCCCGTGAGAATTTAAAAAAATACGTTACTACATAGTTTATAGTTTTTTTTATTTATTAGCACATAGCATAACAATTTGAAGTAATTTTTTGATCATTATGGAATAGACTTTAATTAAGCTTCGTCCTTTTTTGCAGGTATTTCATCTTTAGGAAAATAGACCAACCTCGCAAATCCTTCAGTCGTATAAACTACGCTTCTAAGAAAACAGAGAAAATAGCTTGGGTTGTGAGCAATTGCAGACCCAAGAGTCAAAGGGACAAGTAAGACTGGAATATGAAATAAATTCAAATTTTGTCAAATGAATAATATTTCATTGACATGATTGATGACAATAGAAAATCCTGCTGAAATTTTTTTTACGTATTGGAATTTACCTACAATGTTTATTGCCCCCATGTATAGTACAAGAAAAGTGTATCCGTAAATATCTTTTGACAGTTTACTAATTTATCATTCCAAAAAATTACTCTTGGTTTGAGTACGCGATGATAAATTTGTAACACAAAAATAAATGGGAATTAGAAAACTTTGATTTGAGAAGTTAACATGCAGAGACTGTTTTCTTTTAAAGTATATTTTTCGAAATATTTCTTTAAAAATGTGAAAGAAGACGGTTATACGTGGCAAAGCAGAGATGGTTCCACTAAGAATAAATCAAGAAAAACTAAAACAAACTCCACTGCTGTAAGGATCAATAATTTGTTTATGTCCACCAAATTTTGAATGACGGGATGTATAGCATTTTCGAACTAGCAAGGCCATAAAATATTAAATAACTCTCCTCCCTTCTGGAAAAAACTTCTTCAATCCTATAATTTCTAATGTATTTTCAATTTTTCAGATTGGCTAGGTCCATAAGGAGATACATACAGGTTGACATTTTCGGCAAATGCGGTACTGTGAAAGAATGTCAGAGGAGCTGTAAAGAAATGATTAGCCAAAAATACAAATTTTACTTGTCCTTCGAGAATGAATTGTGTGTCGGTTATGCCACAGAGAAACTGTTCACACCTTATGAGTAGGTATAATTTTTTTAATTCTCCATTAAAAATTCATTATTGTGTAACCACATATAAAACTTGAAATAAGAAATTTTTATTTGTACAAAGTGAACTGAATTGTAATGGATATTTTCTTTTAAATCAAGAAAACTACGATAATTTTTCCTAAACATTTTAAAGAATTTTAGCAACTCCAATACTACCAGGCATTGTCATAAGTTCATAACTCATAACTATATACAAATTATAAATGATCTAATATACAGATTTCCACAAACATTCAGAAAACGATTACCCTTTGTCAAAAATGTGACACTTCAGTGCATCATCTTTATTTTTGATATTAATTTTGTTATTCCCATTATTTCAGCAAAGAATAATGCGCGACACTAAAGTGAATCACACTATATAATGTCTTTTTTTATTTGAATTGTAGGAAAGAAGGAAATGTGACTACGAAAGTAAAAGAAATTTTATAGAACACTTTCAAGTTCTTGAAACACAAAATTATAACAACATTAAAGTTGATGCTGTACCACGTTCTTGTGACAAAGCTCAAGGAAGCTAATCGTGAAACACAGATTTCTCAGACTTTTACCGAGTATAGGATACATATATATGAAATTTCAATCTGAATAACGATGCAATATTGTTTTAAAATTGAAAAATAATTTGTTTGTTCCTGAAGTTTCTTACATTTCAGTTTAATTATTACCAAAATTTTGACAGGAATAATATGGTCCCAGTAGTTTACGGACTAGGTTACGAGAATTTCAACTTGCCTCCGCATTCTTATATTGATGTTATGGACTTTCCGAATGTGAAGGAACTCACAGATTATTTAAATTACCTGGATAAAAATGATACAGCGTACAACGAGTATTTTATGTGAGTATCAAGCGGGTAGTGGTTTAAAGGACTATCAAATATCTAAACTTCTAAACTCTAATGGGAAGTAATACAGTACATCAAGTCAATAATTTTTATTATGCAATAGAATAGATAACAATATCTTGTCCACTTTAATATAAATCCCTTTCTTTTTGAGAATATAAATGCTATCTTATTCATTCATGCGAACTGTAAGGCTGCATGAACGGAAAAATGACTATTTTCAATCATAAATTTTTATATGTTTTACAGATGGAAACATAATTATAGAATGAAATTTTTGTCCCAATATGCATCGAAAGCTTGTGAAATATGTGAATTTCTTCATAAAGCGAGTGATTTCAACTCGGACTCAAGCGCAAAAGGAAACATTAAGGAAAAGAACAGACCAGTAATACCTGCTAGAAATGGACCTCTAAATATCAATATGCCAAAAGAGGAAGATAGTTCCAAGTATATACAAATAAATGGAAGTAATCTTAGAATATTAGATTTCGTGAAATGGTTTGATGCTGTCTGTGTGAACCCAAGTAAAGAAGGGAATCTTTATAACTTTATAATTGGTTACTAGCGATAGTATATTTTACATCACACTTACAAAAAATTATTATTGATTAGAAAAGAAATGTATAAAATTGTTAATCAAGATTTATGATTCTTATTCAGCAGTCACCAAGTTGGTACAGCTCTGATTATTTCTTTAAATTTTTTATCTATGATAGCACTTATGTACATTAAAAAAAAATATTATTTGAGGATATAATAATTATTTATAATCAAGTCTGCCGGACTCTTCTCCGCCTGATATTTTTATTTATACTCTGGAAGACAATTTACTATCAAGATAATTTAATTAATATTCGAAATGATTTATTTTGACCAATATATCCACTGCAGTGGAATTGTAAATCAAAGTCTGTAGTCCCAACTAACCATTTATATGTATTTTTTAACATTGTTGCATGGAAGTTGTCACTTACCAACTCCTTGAACTAAACCCGTTTTGTAATTACTTTATCGATAATTAGTTTTCATTGGAGACTTTTAGAGAAAATGTACGACATTAAATCTAAATTGTCTTAAAAATCTGACAACTCGAAATGTTTTGATTTAAGAATTTCTACACTCTAACAGCTGAGTTTAACTAATACATTTTCATAATAATGGTTAAACCATTGTAAGTTATTTAAAGTATAAATATCAAATATGCATAATAGAAAAAAAAAACACTATTAAAGAGGCCACTATTAAGTGTAAAAGAAATAAATTTATAGTAGGGCTATAAGTGTTATATAATAATTGTCAAATTATTAAACTACAATTAAATTTATTTGTGTTCTGGAAAAATATATATTCGAAAGAAAAGTAAATAGATCACCATTTTTTTTATAATAGCTGGCGAAGAAAATGATGAATTCACGATATGTAAACTATATAGGTGGAATAAATTGAATTTATCGTAGTTGCTTAGACTAAATTGCGACTTTTGAAAATGTTTTAGTATTGTCATACTGTTATCTTAATTAAATGCAAATTTACGAAGGCACAGTCTTAAAATAAAAACGACCAATATGGACACATACGAAAATCAAAGCTAAAAATAGGACTGTATTACTATGTAAGTCTGTTAACAAAATGTGTCTTATAATGATAAATTGTTTGTTTTATCAAAATAATAATTTAATAGCCCAAAATACTAGTATTTTATTCGGCAAGGAAAAGTCTGGCCCGGAAAAAGTCCGGCGGGGAACAGTCCTGCGGGGAAAAGTCCGGCAGGGAATAGCCCGACGGGGAAAAGTCCTAGTGCCGCGCCAGTTGGCACAACCTCTAAATAACAAAGGCTTATTTATACCAAACTAAATATATTAATACTTCTGCGCTATTTCATATATACAGTAGGACTCCATTAAAGTGGACTTCTTTATAGAGAATGTATAGACCCCGTTAGGAACAAATTTCCCTTTACTGTGCCACAAAATGGCCATTTGTTTTCTAAAACTGATGCTATTCATGACATAGTATAAATAACGTGTTCACTGTACGGGATAGTTCTCTTACTCAGGACTGTACATTCACTTGTAGAGGAGTTCTACAGTACAATTAATTAACCTTCCAGTCTTATATTCCCTGATAACATTGCACTATGGGGCCAACGCTGGCAAAGTGAAGGCACGGTCGGGATTTGGCACGCCAGTGGAGGGAAACGTTGGTTAACCAATCCAGTGATTTTTCTATTTATCAGTACATTTATATTACTGGTGTGTTAGTTCTATTTGGCAGCTGTCGCCAAAATATCAGATAAGTTAGGTGTAAACGATCTCTCCTAACTTTGATCGCACCAAATAGCCAAATTAATACCTTTCGAAATTGTAGCCGTTTCTGACAATTTGGTATAAAAGGGCCTGTTATCCCTTCAACTATTATTTTAATACTATATTTATTTCATTCATAAAAATGAGCATGGCCGTTAGTAAATTCATATATTTAGTATAAAATGCTTTCCGATCGAAATAATTATTCAGATTGTAGATTACACTTTCTTTTAAATTTTAAATCAAAATATTATTATTTGGTTAATTTAGCGTAGGTAAAATAATATAGATTTGAGTTTGAATAGGTTCCTGTTGTAAATTGTTTCCAAGTGATTTTGATATTCATATAAGGGTGACCGGACAACTCGCTGCCGGACAATTCGCCGTCAGGACAAATTGCCGCTAGGACAAATTGCCGCTAGGACAAATTGCCGCTAGGACAAATTGCCGCTAGGACAACTCGCCGCTAGGACAACTCGCCGCTAGGACAACTCGCCGTGTGATTTTCGTTTTACCGCCGTATGCACCATATATAAATATTTAAACTATTATAAATATTAATTGTGTGCTGTCAACTAATTATCAAATTTTCTTAACCCTGTTTCATAATGTATTCTTTTCCATTTCAAAATACAGGATGGGGCGTAAGTTTGGAAGCAAATGAAAGTGCATATTATAATCCAACGAAAAATATATTTAATAATTTACAGTTATGTATTACAGTTAAGGGTTTTAAGAATTCAAAAATCATAAATTTATTCAAAATGTCCCCCATTGTTTTTAATAACAGCCTCATATCTCCTCCGAACTCCTCCTATTGCGGCACGCAACTATTTTTGTGAAATTTCCTTCAAGATCTCTGGAGCGAACGCTTTAAATCACCCACACTGCGATGGAATTTACCGCAGGCTTTTGATTCAAGAATGGACCATACCGAAAAGTCCATAGGATTAACATCTGGGGAGCAGGGAGGCCACATTTCTTTGGACCAAAACCGTGGAAGATGGTCATGGCACCAGTTTTGGGTGACATTTGCAGTATGTGAAGTCGTCTTGCTGAAATGTCCATAGAGTGTCATTACCGAAGTGATCCTTAGCTGACTCCAACATTGGCGTCAAAATATTATCAATATAACATTTAGCATTGATTTTGGCGCCTTGTTCCACAAAAATTAAAGGAGATCTCCAAGTTTCTGAAACGGTGGCCGGTTTCATAGTTCTGTGGACAGTTTTTTGGTCGTATGGGATGTCTTTTGCACTTCTACCAATTATTCTGTCATTCCTCCGGTTGTGAGCCATTTCCACTATGAATTTTTTTTCGTCAGACCAAACAATTTCACCAGCCGTGCCAGACTTCAATTCTCTCAGAAGTGCTTTGCTTCTCTCCAATCTCTTTTTCTTTACAGCTTCTGACAGAGTCTGTCTCTTTTGGAGGGTGAAAGAGGACATCTTTAGGTCTTCTTTGACAACTCTTCTCATTTTTCTGGGACTCACATTAGCTGTTTTGGCTAACAATCGTATTGACCTTTTCGGGTTCCTCCTGATCTTCTCTCGGGTACATTTTATCAGTTGTTTGGTGCGTTGTGAGCGTGGTCTACCACTTCTTGGACGATCAGTCAAGTCTCTTCTCTCATTAAAACGCTTCACAGACTTCCAAATAGTTGATCTAGCTATTGAGAGAGTCTTTGAAATAACGGAATCTGACTTTCCGGCACGGTGTAGAGCAATAATGGCTTCACTTTTGTCTGACATTTTTGAATTGACTAAATTTTTGTAAAAAATAACACTGCCACGTCATAATGTAGTGTCTCTACTATAGTTCAAACCCTATCACCTACTTAGGAACTTATTTTTAAGAATTATATTAATGTTTGAAAAATTGCTTCCAAACTTACGCCCCACCCTGTATAAATGAAATGTTTTTTTACTAAATATATAATCTGAAATATTATAAGTATTGTGTGTGTTGTAAATTAATAATAAAATTTTCTTCGTTCTATTTGAAACTTTTATGCTTAGTTAACAAAATTTTCTATTGGAAAGAAAACAAGCTTAAGTATCTTCTACGCTTAGTGACCTGTAACAATTTGAAACTAGTACATCAGTGCAAATAAAAAGTTATTTAACTACAGGGTCTTAGATTTTTGTGTTAGGTAAGCTTATAAGTTAAATTTACTATCACCTCTTCATTCTCCTCTTCAACTCGTGAATAAGGTCACCGGTGCTTCTATTCTTTTTCATCTCATTCCTTGGTAAATGATCACATCCACGAGGTTGCTTTGCTGCATCCATGGGCATACCCGGCATAGTATCGGACTGGTGGTTGGTGCCTTTGTTCAAGGAGCACTTTAATTTGTGACTTCTCCTTCCTGTCCCTTGTACTTAATTTAATTTTGACGTCAACTACAAGGCCTTTCGATTCGAAGCAGACGTAAAACCTTCTACTAAACTTAAAATAATTACACTCATAATTTAGCGACCTGAAATATTCTCACAGAGAGAATATAACAACAAGAGAAACAAATAAATTGAAATAATGAAAATTGTCAACTACTGGTTTACGTCAGTCTTGAGCGTATAGAAATAAATCCTTGTTAAAATTTATAATATTTTAAAAATAGATATATTATGTAAGCGCCAGTAAAGCAGATATCACACGGCGAGTTGTCCCAACGGCGAGTTGTCCTCACGGCGAATTGTCCACGGCGAGTTGTCCGGCGGCGAGTGGTCCTAGAACCACATTCATATAAGAAACAGGAAAACTTTTGCGACTTACGGGTTGCCAATGACTATTGTGAGTGACAACGCCCCCGGTTTCTCATCAGAAGAATTCAGGAAATTTTGCACGATGAATGGAATCAAGCATTTGTTTACACCTCCTCGCCATCCAAACAGTAATGGAGTGGTGGAGAGAGCTATTCAGACTGTGAAACAGGCATTGCGGAAACAGCCTGCAGGATATTTGGAAACGAAAATTTCTCGCTTGTTATTCAAATATAGAAATACGCCTCACTCAACAACTACTAGAACTCCAGGAGAGTTGCTCTTCAATCGTAAATTGACTACACACTTGAATCTTCTACGATCAACAGTGCGAGACAATTTATATTGAACCGGCAATGGAAGAGAGAAGCAACCATCAAGCCACATAACTCGAATATGAACGAGGGAGACAACGTGTTCATCAAGATTGACCCTGACAACAGGAAAGAAAGTTGGATAGGGGTTACATCTCTAAAAGGCTTAGTGAATCTATATACGAGATATGGCTGGGAGATGAAAGGAAATTTGTGAGGCATAGAGATCACATTAAGCCTAATAAAGCCATACCTCCTAATAACCTAATTGATTCACATATTCCAACCGAAATGGCGGATCACCAGCTTCACCAAGATATAGAAGGACGAGAAGGAATGGTGAAAACACCAGTCGAACACATTCCGATACCAGAAGAAGAGCCTGTACATAGTGAAGTTCGCCGTTCAACCAGAGTCAAGAGATATCTTGATCGCTATCAAGCTGGATGAAGTTCTCATTTTTATAGCTAACTTCTACATCAATTTGCCCTAATAAAACAATAATTTTCTCCCCAGTGAACGTTATGAGATTCATCTTAGAATTTCGCACATATGGGTACACTTTCTTAATATGCAAATTATATTCATTTTCACTAATAATGGATAATGACGCACCAGTGTCCAACTGCATAGAAATAGGAACATTTCCTATAATCACATCACACATAATAGGTAGCGATTTTTCTAGTTTCAAGCTTAAGGAAAACATTGCATATACATTTGAACCATCACGATCGCTCAGCAACTCTTCCGCTTCTGTTAAGTCCTTTGTATCTTGAACATTATGTATCCTGTTCTTCCTTTTGAGCAACCGGTATACTGACTTACTATGTCCCTTCTTATGACAGTTGAAACATTCAGCGTCGATAAACTTGCAACTTATCGGAGTGTTATTACCCTTGCAGCGGTAACAGGTGGATTTCCTGGAATCCTTATCTTCACGTGAAGCTACCAGAATAGGTGCACTAGATTCAACTTGTAGTTCCTGCAACCCCTTACTAGCAGTTTCCATGGCGACTGCTAGGTCGAATGCATGCTTAAAAGTAAGGTTTTCTTCACTGAGCAATCTCCTTTGAATTCGGTCGTTCCTGATCCCACAAACCAAATGATCTCTCATCATTTCCTCTAAACTATCGTTGAAGATGCAGTGCTCTGCTAACTTTCGTAACCGGGCGACAAAATTAGTTACGGATACATTCTCTGTCCTAGAAGTGTTGTAGAACTTAAAACGTTGTACAATGACCGATGGCTTAGGGCTGAAGTGATTTTGAAGTGTTTCAATTAAATCATCAAAGTTTACTTCACTGGTAGTATTCTTTGGAGACAGCAAATTACGGAGTACCTTATGAGTCACAGCACCCACAGAACTTAGAAGAACAGCTTTCTTCTTGCCGTCATCTTTCACCGTATTAGCTTCACAATAATACGTGAATCTCTCTACTAATTCACCCCAGTCATCCTCATGGGGATTGAACTCACTGAGATAACCGTGTTTAGCCATTTATTCCATCCTTGTCGCCAATGTTAGATTGGGAAATAAGGTATAAGGCTCAATAAGCAGGAGAGTTTATTGGATGACCGGTTAGTAGAGAGTATACAAGTGAACTGCCCTAATTAGGCAAGATGTGTATCTGACATGAACAATTATTGAACCTATGATAGAACTACAGAATATTTACAGAATATAATGAATGCTAGTTATTGCTTAAATACAACAGTATTTACATAGTGAGAAATAGCTGTTGTCTTCACATGCTCTGTATAGCGTAATTTAATACATATCTTATTTAAAAATATCACTGGTCGTAGACCAGCATGACTTTGTCTACACTATTTATTAATAACAGGTTTATAATTCATTAATAAGACGTTTATTCATGAGTCATTTATAAGTCATTTGCCTGAACTGGGTCACTGAGTTCACAAAACTTCAGATTTGCACAGGTCCAGTGCAACGCTAGCACTACATCGGCAACGTTAAGTATTGCCAGTACCAGTAAGTCGTTTATAAGTGGTTATACTGTTCTGGGCCGGTGGACATCCATGAGGTGGACCAACGTCGGGCCTTTGCTGGTCTAATACACCGAGACCGGCATGACAACGTTGGCCCAGAGTTTCGTTCTGAATTGATCCAACGTTGGCCCAACATTGTAATGTTTACTGGCTTTATACTGTTCTGTTGAGTGATTAATTAATTTCATTAGAATAAATATCTAATTTATCAATATAATATGCATTTCGTCTATTTAAAGATTTTCTGCAACTGGTACTATTTCGTGTCCTAAAATATTTTTGTGGTCATGACTATTTAATTTTTCTTTAACAAGTTTTCTTTGCTGAGGTGGGGCATAAAATGTCTGCTCTTGCAGACTGAAGCTCGCTAAAACAAATTACTCTTTAAATTATATGGTTTAACAAATATTTTATTCGCCTACAATCAACATTTAATGTATTGTTTTTCTAAGAATTTCTATATTTTGATTTTTTTTACCCTTTTCCGCCACAGTTTCTTTGATAAGAAAAGTGCAATAGAAATTTGAAAAGGTGTGACTATTACCCTGCAAGCCTTGTGCTTTATTGGGCCCTAATTATTATGGTTGCCTTCTAAGTATCTTTCTAATGGGGCCTAGTATTACTGATATTTATTTATATTGAGTATTGTTTTTGTTGTATTTTAATTTTTTTCCCTGAATGCAAAGATCTGGGAGGCCCTGGCCTTGGTTCTTCTCTATTAAAAGGTGCTATTTGTTAATAAAATATGAAAATAATAATAATTTTATTTTAGTATATACCTCAGTTATTCATACCAAACAAAAAATTAGAATCAAGAAATTGAATAATTTATTTTTATATCGTGATCAGTTTAATAAACGACTATTAATTATTATGCTATGTGTATTAGTTTGCATGTATGTAGGTACATAGAGATATCTTTGTTAGTGAAGGTAAAATAACACCCTTTTTACCTTCGCGATCTTGCGGAAGGTTATATTATTGCCGTCGTTTATTTATTTATTTATCATCTTGTTATTCGCTTAACTGAAAAACTGTTCAACCAAATCGCCTGAAATTTGGTGAAACGGTTGGTCTTTGTCCAGTGACCTGCTGCTAGAATTTTGGGAGCGACCCTGTCAAAAGTATTGAACCATATTACATGAAATTTGGTGGGACGATTGGTCAATATACATGAACCATTTTGTTAGATTTTGGGAGCGATCGGGTCAAAGGTTAAAGATCAAGGTCAAGACCATTTGTAACTCAATAACTCCAAAAGTATTCAACCAAATTGTCTGAAATTTGATGGCACTATTGGTCAATGTCCAGGAACGATCTGGTAGAATTTTTAAAACTATCCGGTCAAAGGTCAAGGTCATTTGTAACTCGATAACTCCAAAAGTATTGTACCATATTGCATGAAACTTAGTGGGACGATTGGCTATTGTCCAGTTAGCAGCTTCTTAAATTTTAGGAGAGAACGGACAAAGAAGAGGCGAATGTATGCGCTCTACCGAGTGCACATATTCTAGTTTATTATATTTTATAGTACTTTAAACGATAGTTATACCTACATAATTGCTTCGTACATTTATATAAGTAAGTTATATAAGTATTATAAGATTTTCATTAAAATTTTCCGTTAATAATAATATGATATTGTTTACCTTCATTATAGGGTTTCTTTGAAATGCTGTTATAGAAAACTTACAAAGTTTAAATCACCAACTAAACTTATAATGTAACGTTACAAAGAACGCTGATCGGTATAGCGGACACTTTTCTGGTACATGTACTGTACATTGTACAAGCTTTTGTTGTAATTGTTGTAATTTTTTGTTGTCTAGCTGCCAATTCTCACACTTCTAATTATTTTCGACAGTTGTCTATATTGAAAATTGATGACATGTTTTGTTTGCACATATGCCTTAGAGTATTTAAAGCCATTCACTTAGGTATTGCTGCCGATTTATTTAACGGTGTGCTTACCCATTCTAATATTCATTCTTATGTAACACGGCATGGTTCCAATTTGATTACCCCATTATATCGTAAGCGCAAAAGCCAATTTTGTATATCATTTGTTGGTCCTTCATATTGGAATTTATTACCTGATTATGTAAAATCTAATAACTCTTTATCCTGTTTTAAGCGAAATCTTCTTCAACACTTATTTTCTAACTATTAACTTTTCAATTGTACGTGTTTGTAATTTGTAATATAGCTGTGTAACGTAGGACCTCTGCTATTGTACGTTGGATCTTCTTTGTTTTAAATCGTTCACGTAGCATAACATATTGTTTTTAATATTATATAGGTTGCCCTAAAAGAAAATTGTGCTTAATAGGGGCCTTGAGTAGCATATAATCTGCTCGTAATATTTATTATTAAGATTCAAATAGAGTTTTATAGTAAGTATAGCTTATGTGTATCTCAAATTCAATTATTTTTGTATATTTACGCAGATAACCCGATATTTTGTTACTGTTTATGAAGATTCAAATAGACAACACCATCAATCGGAAGTTCGATAAAATATTTAGGGTAGAACCGGGAGCATTCGGACATAGGGATAGTTTGGACAACTCGTTTAAACATGTTCATAATTGTTGGAACTACCGCTAATAGCAACCGAATGTGTGCGACGTGTTAACCGTCAGCTATTTTAAAGATCCAGTGCGGAGATGTAGTATTTCGCCCCGAGTTGTGATGTATTGTTTTCTTCAATATTGATGCAATTTTTCGTGATTCAATTAGATCGCATGTGGACTATATGAATACGAAACTGATTATCAACCTCAAAGGTAAGAATTATATCAATATTTTATGTTATGTTTGGTGTGTTAAAAAAATAATACGAATGAAATAAAAAAAATGTTCATGTTTTTAATTTTGAAGAGTCATTTGGGTAGAATCTGACACTTCTGGTGAGGTTGGTTCGGACGGTCTCAGAACCTTCTGTATCCGATTCAGTCCACAAATACGATTTTTTGAGTAGCCTAATTATTAAGCAGGACATTCAGAACTTGAAGTTAATTATTTAAATTGAAACAGCATTCCTTTATATAATCAGTTTCAAATTTTATTATTAGTGTCTTTATTTTACAATTTGACGATCGTAAACATTTCTTCTCATTATTAAAGGAAAACTGATAGAGGCCCTTATAAAGTATTCGAAAAAAACCTTTGAAAAAAAGCCCACATAAAAAATGCCCACAAGGAAAAATGCCCACAGGAAAAAAGCCCACATGAAAAATGCCCACAGGGAAAAATATCCACAAGGAAAAAAACCCACAGGTATAAAATCCCACAGGAAAAAAGCCCCACAACTTCCTAATTTTCAAAATACAGGAGAGCATAAAGGTGTTTTTAATAAGGGCATAAGTTAACGCTAATATTCTAAAATACAATACTGTATTTGATTTAATTTAGTAAAGGATTTGACGTCAGCTTTCAGCCATTTCGACTATATCGCCGACGTCAAAAATAAATTTTAAAAAATACTGGAAGAAGCAGTCAGAAAGAAAAGTAGCTCCATGAACAAAGTCCTTACCACCGTATGTGACAAAGCTAGTGGATGCAAAATGAACTACACAGTGAATGCAGTCATTTAACAATGAATGTGACGAAAAGAGACACGAACACCAGTGGCTGCACTGATGGATGGAAGAGGAAAATGAAGAGCATAAACCTAGCGCTGTCCTCTAAAACTGGAAGTATCGTTAAAAAGTTATAATTATGGAGAATATGATAAAAGATAATAGATAATCCAAATTACAACAGTTCGGAACCCAAGGGACACTACCCCCATTCTCTTCTATTCACTTCAAAAAGCTTCAGGATAGAGCCCCTGGGGGCTAAATTTAATTGAAATGGTGAATTGAAACTCACGGATGATTTTCAAATTTATGTACTATAAAATTTAATTTCAACAAGTATACAATTAATCTTAGCGATGAAGACTTTCAAATGAGACAAAAGGTGCAAGACATAGAAAACTAATTGAATATTTGTATCCTTGTAAAATTATGTTCTTATTTAAAACACCTCTATGTTTTTCTGTTTTTTTTTAATTATGTAGTAGTGGGCTTTTTTCCTGTGGGTTTTTTTCTTGTGGGCATTTTTCCTGTGGGCATTTTTCCTGTGGGCATGTAATTCACTAATAGCTGATTGTGTCAACAAATAAATTACAGCCTAGTGTGGTCTCTTAAGTGCTTTATTGGTCCCTGTCGTGGAAAGAGTGTGGTAAAAACTTACAGAATTTGAACCAATCAACATAACCGGTGTATCGTGCTTCTGTGAGACGCATGCTTTTCTGAGAAGCGTGCATATTTGAGACAGAGTGTTGATTATTTCCAAATTGTGAGAGGGATTGATTAGCTCTGTGTGTAAGTACATCGATCATGTATGTGATGTAGAGATAATCGTGGTGACAGAGTACGGTAAAAGACTATAATTATATTTAATAATAATGCAATATAAAATAAACAATTACAATGGTTTTTCGATTGGTTTGATAGAAACATTAAAATTATTTCTTTAAAAAAAATCTTAAGGAAAACAAATTAAATATTTTATTTATTTGTAGTTGTATATTATATTTCATCCTATTTTATGTAAGTGGTGCGCATTTTGCTCTACAAGACCACCGTGTGAATTGAAATCGGAAAAATTAATAAAACAGGGAAAAAATCAAACCTTTTTACTTAATTGCATAATAGATTTATTGTACTCAATGGAGGTTGTGAATTCAAATCGAAATAAGCAACCCGGAAAAAATTGCTTAACGTATTAATTTATTTAATTGTACTCCATATCCATTTCTGTGCTGTTGCTTTAGTCATTGACAAGCTATAATTAGACAACGTCATACAAAATACGACTGTGACAATTTTAAACCCATATTATAATCTGACAATGTGTAAAACATATATACTACAGTTTTTTTCATACATACATCATATTTAAAAAGTAAAAATATCAAAGTGAAATTGAAAACTAGCTACTATATCTGAGAAGAAGTTGAATTTTCAAGTAACCTATTTATCCGTGAATCGAAATTCGTTATCAGATAAAGGAGAACTTCTATTAGTAGTATATGTGTGTAAAACCATATTTTTGTTAGCAGGCTTAATTAGAAATGTGTTCAGTGATTGAATGAGTCAATAAAAGTACTACAATACCTAAAACATAAGTTTAAGTTAATTTATCCTAGACTTCTGATAATTTTTTGTTTGTTTCTGTAGATATATATCATATTTTACGATGCATTTATTCCCTTGTCTCTGTTTAATGTATCAATGTACTACATTTTAAAATACTCCATGTTTAATGTCTCTTATATCTTTAACTTTTTGTGGGACAATTTGAATCGATTTAACATATCAAATGTCCTGTTTTAACCTGCCATATACTTATTCAACAGAAACTTTTAATTCACTTGAAAGTTAATGAACTAATATGAAGTAATATGAAGTTAGGTTTCTATTTCTCATATATACATATTACGGGAGGTAGATATTGTGGGAAGTGTTCGGCAGAGTAATACACCCCGAATCTGTTTCACCAGACACTACCCATACACTAGACACTACCCATATACACTAGACACTACCCATTCACCAGACACTACCCATTCACCAGACACTACCATTCACCAGACACTACCCATTCACCAGACACTACCCATTCACCAGACACTACCCATTCACCAGACACTACCCATTCACCAGACACTACCCATTCACCAGACACTACCCATTCACCAGACACTACCCATTCACCAGACACTACCCATTCACCAGACACTACCCATTCACCAGACACTACCCATTCACCAGACCCTACCCATTCACCAGTCACTACCCATTCACCAGTCACTACCCATTCACCAGACACTACCCATTCACCAGTCACTACCCATTCACCAGTCACTACCCATTCACCAGACACTACCCATTCACCAGTCATTACCCATTCACCAGTCACTACCCATTCACCAGTCACTACCCATTCACCAATCACCAGATACTATCCATTCACCGAGAATAGTTAGTTAGTAATTGTTCGCAATTTAGTTAGTTCATTAAAATCTCTCATTCATCTGATATTGAAAAGCATGATAGCATCTGATATCACTTGCAGGGATGTGATAACAGATAAAAAAATGAATTATTTGAAGACAAGAATATTACGCAATTTTTTTTTTTCAGATGGATAACAATTCAAAAGATTGTGATATTAAG
>CANNZV010000374.1:337944-466651 GCA_947561585.1 Caprella mutica | reverse complement strand
ATATAGGTATAATTATTCTTGTTGAAATTATAGTTCATAACAAAATATTATGGTAGGCAATGAAAGATTATGGTGGACAATGAAAGATTATGGTGGACAATGAAAGATTATGGTAGGCAATGAAAGATTAATATGGCGGGCAATGAAATATTATGGTGGGCAATGAAAGATTATGGTGGGCAAAGAAAGATTATGGTTGGTAATGAAAGATTATGGTGGGCAATGAAAGATTAAAGTGGCAATGAGAGTTTATGATGGCCCCTTCATAATCTCTCATAAATTAAACAAATATTTTATATTTTAAATATTAAAATCATGACATTTTTCTGCAACCAACCAACAGACAAAGACACAAAATGTGAGGTATCGAGATGATAAAATATTAATAAAAAAATAAATAAAATATTCAATTTCACATGGATCAAATTCAAATTCACTTGGATCAAATATTATTTCATTTGGATCAAATATTATTTCATTTGGATCAAATATTATTTCATTTGGATCAACTAGAACTGTAAATGGTATAGTTATCATTGGTTTTTATGTATTATATAAAGTTATTATTTTGATTATATTAAATAATAATACCATCCCATTTTTTGTTTTAAAATAAATATATTTCTGCCAAATGTCCGTTCGGCCAAATGTCTTTCGGCCAAATGTTCGTTGGGCCAAATGTCCTTCGGCCAAATGTTCGTTGGGCCAAATGTCCTTCGGCTACTAAGTGTCATTCGGCCAAGTGTCAGTCAAACATAATCAACTATTTTAGACATTCGTATGTCTGCCATATTTAATTCTTTTCATATACCCAGGGAGAAAATTATAGGGGGGACATAGAAGATTTTGGGAGATTAAAGGAGCATTTCTACCATAATCATAGAAGAGAATTGGGGGTGCTTATGTCCAAGTTTGCCACCATGTTTACTCCTATAATTAAAGGGGGGAATTTCCTATACCATCAGATGATTTAACCCATAATCATTGAAGATTTTGGGAGATTAAAGGAGTCTTTCTACCATAATCATAGAAGAGAATTGGGGGTGCTTATGTCCAAGTTTTCTACCATGTTCACTCCTATAATTAAAGGGGGGAATCTCCTATACTATCAGATAATTTCACCCATAATCATGGAAGATTTTGGGAGATTAAAGGAGTATTTCTACCATAATCATAGAAGAGAATTGGGGGTGCTTCACTCTTATAATTTAAGGGGGGTATCTCCCATAATATCTGATTATCTCACCTATAATTAAAGAAGATCATAGTATATTATACATATGGAGTTTTCAGATAATTTGCATCCTATAATCTACCATATATCAAAGGGTTTACCCCCGAAGATCTCCGTTATTATCCGAAGAAACTAATGGATATAGCTTCCAACATAATATCTGATAACTTCACCCATGATTATAGGAGTTGATTTGAAGGAAGTTTTGATATAATTTCCTACCTATAATCTATCATATATCAAAGGATTCACCTCTGAAGATCATCGTAATTATCCGATGAAGACGATTACCACAGATGACAATTTCATGGTCAAACCAACATCTACTATTTGTTATGAACGGTTTTTACTTGTTATAACATTTGAGAAAATAAAAATTCAATTATCATTTACGATAAAAAACAAATTCATGATCATCTGGAACAAACTGTTTCAAATAACCACGTCATTTACTAACAGCTAAACATAACTATTTTAAAGCCTTATCAACATATTTAAATATTAGAGCCCAGCATTATTAAATGAAGTACAAAGGACAGTGAAATATTGGTTTATCTTAACTCATTCTTTAATAAGAAAATACATAGAACTTCTACGAATTCACAATCAATACTAAAAAGATATTGGATTGAATTGAGGGTGGAGGGGATTGAACTGAGGAAGGGTGGAGGGGATTGAACTGAGGAAGGGAGGGAGAGGAGTGATTGAATTGAGGGTAGAATGGATTAAACAGAGGGTGGAGGGAGTTGAACAGAGGGTGGAGGGAGTTGAACCGAGGGTGGAGGGAGTTGAACCGAGGGTGGAGGGAGTTGAACCGAGGGTGGAGGGAGTTGAACCGAGGGTGGAGGGAGTTGAACTGATGGTTGAGGGAGTTGAACTGAGGGTGGAGGGGATTGAACCGATGGTGATGGAGATGGAACAGAGGATGGAACTTTAGGTTTTCGTCTCCTACCTCCTTCCCAGTCCCTTGCGCCTTTTAGAATATCTCTGGCACAGGAGAGCACCTCTGCTCTCGAGCAATCCTGTTTCTTCAGTATTGAATTCGTGAAAATAAGAAAGATAAACTTTCTTTAATAAATACGGGGATTGGAAGAATTTTATGGTGATATTCAACGAGCTGCGAAAAAAATTGTTATCCACTATTTTTACCCTCATTACTGAAGGCAAATTCAATTAATCTTTATGTGAAGGATAGTTCTGTATAATACAATATAAATCTTGTCAAGAATTGTAAATGAATGAAAATCACTCTTCAGGATAGAGCCTCTGTTATGCTCCAAGATTTAGCTAAAATTTTCAATTAGTTTGATACGATGCGTCTATGTATAAAATAGTACCAACTATTGGAGTCGCTATAAGATGATCCTTGAAGCTATTCTTGGACTTGACTCTCTTCTCCCCAAGACTAGTGAGCGAAAAACTCATAGCCAAAGATGGCGAGAACAACCTCTTCATAATCATCCTTGTTGTCTCCATTGTGTGTGCCCCAGAGATCTTATCCAATGTAGATTTCTGTTGATAAAATAAATTGATAAAGAAGATTCACAATTACTACACAAAAAAAAATAGAATTATTGTTTTTTAACTTCTCTATCGATTGGTATCCATGAAATTTTCCCTTCCAGCTTTTCTAATCAAAGAAATTAAGTAATGATTATTAATTTTAATACATCTGATTAAAATCAGTGTATAACTAAACGAATAAAAAATATGTTTAAAAAGTAGACATTTTTTTAAAGTAGTAAATATTTATAATGCATGGGATTGATATAAAATTGTAGTCTAAAATAAAATTGTATGAAAAAAAATAGTTTCCATTTCATAAAAAAATGGTAACGAATCGTCCTGGTAAAGAATCGTCCTGGTAACAAAACGTCCTAGTAACGAAACGTCCGGGTACGAAACGTCCGGGTACGAAACGTCCGGGTACGAAACGTCCGAATACGAAACGTTCAGGAACGAAACGTCCGGTCACCCTGGTGAATATGTCTACACTTTGAAACATAATATTTATATAGCTAGCATAATAGGGTCACGCAGGTAAATTGCGGCACTTCAATTTTTAATTGCGGCCCTCTCATGAGATTCTTTTAAATTACATTAAAATGTTGCATAACTATCAAAATAAGCGCAATGCAGGCTATAATTTATTAATTTAAGTTTTTAACGAGTGTTTTGAAGCTATGATGTTTCTGTTGTTAGAGGCCGCAGTTGGTTAGGGTGCCGCAATTTACCTACTTCACCCTAGTGATAATACTGATACCTAGTTACTGACTTAGGTACTGTTCTTTGACATCTTTCCTTGATTCATTGATTAATAGACACACAAGCCTACCTAGGTTTAGGTAGTAGTATCTAGTTACCGAAGTGAATAATTTCTTTTTCTTCTATTCGATTTTGGTTGCTTTGAACCAAAGACCACCTAAAGCTGTTAGATAACCAAGATGGTTATTCCGTTCTGCCTGGAAACTTTAAAAAATGTGTGGAATTCAGTCAAAAAGTGGCAAGATAGTTTTTTGAAGTTCAGCTGATCACCAAGTAAAATAGTATGGCTCATAAACTCTCCATTTGTCTTTAATTTGATCATTTGTGCAAATGATCAAATTATCATAAATTTTCTCCAAAATAACATTGTAGCATAGGAGAAAATTAGATATTTCTCGCCATTTGCGATTGAAGGACTCAAAATAATTGTCACAAACTCGCCAAAAAATTGCAAGTTTGGACATTCTTTCTTTATTACCTGGGCTGATCACAATTTCATAACAATATAGGAAAACAAAAAATATAAAGGTCTAATTAAAAAATGAGACAACATATTATAACAATATATACAGACACAACTACCAGGTTCTCTTCCACTTCTTCACCTTACTGACAGCAAGTTGACAAGCGTAGGTACTGGGACAGGCACAACTGTCATAATTAACTGTAATAATAGAAAATGTAATAATTATTATTTTATGGGGTAACTATTATTAACTTTCTGTCTGAGAAAATCTTCGGAGATTAAAGATGGATCAGCCATAGAAGTTCATATAAAGAATATTATCAGAAAATCGTCGGAGATTTAAGAGGGATCAGCCATAGAAGTTCATATAAGGAATATCATAAGAAAATCTTCGAATATTTAAGATGGATCAGCCATAGAAGTTAGTATAAGGAATATTATCAGAATATCTTCGGAGATTAAAGATGGATCAGTCATAGAAGCTCATATAAGGAATACTATCAGAAAATCTTCGAAGATTAAAGATGGTTTAGCCATAGAAGTTCATATAAGGAATATCATCAGAAAATCTTCGAAGATTTAAGATGTATCAGCTATAGAAGTTCATATAAGGAATATTATCAGAAAATCTTCGCAGATTTAAGATGGATCAGCCATAGAAGTTCATATAAGGAATATCATAAGAAAATATTCGAAGATTAAAGATGGTTTAGCCATAGAAGTTCATATAAAGAATATTATCAGAAAATCTTCGGAGATTAAAGATGGTTCAGTCATAGAAGTTCATATAAGGAATATCATCAGAAAATCTTCGAAAATTTAAGATGTATCAGCCATAGAAGTTAATATAAGGAATATTATCAGAAAATCTTCGCAGATTTAAGATGGATCAGCCATAGAAGTTCATATAAGGAATATCATAAGAAAATCTTCTAAGATTTAAGATGGATCAGCCATAGAAGTTCATATAAGGAATATCATAAGAAAATCTTCGAAGATTTAAGATGGATCAGCCATAGAAGTTTAAATAAAGAATAACATCAGAAAATCTTCGCAGATTTAAGATGGATCAGCCATAGAAGTTTATATAAAGAATATCATCAGAAAATCTTCGAAGATTTAAGATGTTACAACCATTCAAATTCATAGTAGGATTATTATCAGAAAATCTTCGCAGATTTAAGATGTTACAGCCATTCAAATTCATAGTAGGATTATTATCAGACAATCTTCGTAGATTTAAGATGGTTCATTCATAGAAGTTCATATAAGGAACATTATCAGAAAATTTTCGGAGATATTGGTTGATATAATTTACTATACATCATGGTTGGGAAATACTAGGGTGATTATAGATGATTAAAGGATTTTTTGCCAATGGATGATATTTATCGAATATTATCTATAATTATGTAAGATCTAGCCCCCTCCTAAAGTGTGTTAACCATAATCTTCTATGTCCCCCCTATAATTTTCTCCCTGGGTAGTTATATAAAATGTACTAAAAGGCAAAATGGGGAGAACCGAGACCATTTGGACATAGGGATGGTTCGGATAAGTCGTTTAAACCTGTTAATAATTGTTAAACTACTGTTTATTGCAATTGAATGTGTGCGACATGTTAACCGTCAGCTATTTGAAAAATCCCGTGTGGAGATGCAGTGTGTCACCCCCGAGGTGTAATTTACTGTTTTCTTTGATTGATGCAATTTTTCGTGATACTATTGGATCGTGTGTGGACTATATGAATACGAAACTGAGTCTCAATCTCAAAGGTATGAATTATATTAACATTTTATTTATGTTTGGTGTGTTAAAAAAATAATACGAATGAAATAAAAAGATTGTGCTGTTTTTAATTTTGAAGTGTCATTTGGGATGAATCGGACACTTCTGTTGAGGTTGGTTCGGACGGGGTCCGAACCTTCCCTCTGTGTCCAATTCAGTTCACCATTACAATTTATTGCAGTAATTCTTATCAAAAAGGACATTCAGAACTTAAAGTTAATTATTTTAATTGGAACAGCATTTGTTTATATAATTAGTTTCAATTTCAATATTAGTGTCTTTAATATTCAAATTGGCGATCGTAATTATGTCTTTTCATTATAAAAGGAAAAATGTTAGAGGCCCTAATAAAGAAAGTATTAGAAAAGCATTTGATGAATTCCAAAAAGGTTTATCTGTCAGAAAAGCTGCTGAAATAATTAAGAAGGTGTAGCAAGATCAACACTTTTGGACTATAACAATCGACGAAATATTTAAGATGTAATTTACTATTTTTTGGCGTAATTCCAAGAAAAAGAAAATAGTTTTACCCAAAATAGAAGAATAAACTGTTATACCATTTTCTATTGGTATATAGCTATTAAATATAAAGATAATTTCACAGTGAATATTCATGAGCTATCTATATTTTGTTGGAGAAAATGTTCAATCATTACAATTATGATAAAATTTCAAATACAATGAATTAATACTGTGAATAACAAGTCATTATGGTTTATTTCATTTAAGTTAGTAGATCCGAATTCAATCCTATCATTTAATTACTCAAATTTTCATTGTTTTAACCATTTTTATGGTGTCTGAATCATCCTCACAGCTTGTCCGAAGTCTCCCTCTAAGAAGGAGAATTCGAACACTTGAATCCCTCCTACATTTTGTCTTATAACTTTCGAATGAAGGTTTGAACTGTAAAACAGCCTTAATACAAATTGAAGTAACATGTTTTATCTGTATACAGTAATCTTTAAATAGTAAAAATCGAATTAGTATACGAATCATTCAATTTTTAACAAAAAAGGTCCGAATACTACCGGTTCTCCCCTAAGTCACTCCGTATATATTATACATATACGGATAGAAATTGAGAATAACAACGTGAATTAACTGTCAAGTTATTAATTGAAAGATTCGCATAAAAGACTAATAATCTCGTAAGGAGATATAATAATCACTCGAACCTCTTTCGGGTTTGTGATTTAACAGGGTACAAAACTGTTCCGACACAAACTGTAGAACAAAAACTGCTCTGTTGTCACTGCCAGTCTATAATTAGAGAGAGCAGTTAGGCAACTTCAGAGGCTGCTGAAGAACTGAATAAGACTGTACCGTGAGCAGATAGAATTGGTATTTTGTACCCTCTAGTGACTACACAATTATGAGTGGTAAAGCCTTGATAACGCATGAGTATACACTCAATATGCAGCTTTTTACGAGTATATTACTTTATCACACATCGACACATAGTAACTATACGGACTGTTAACATCTCACTAACTGCAGCTCATATTCTATGAATTTAAATTAGAAATCAATGCCTTGTGAATAGGTTTCGTTTGAATAAGTTATAAATGGAGTAAACGATAATCGGATTAAATCAAATTAAACAATTTGATGAGCTCATCTTTGTTCTTTAATTAATTATTGGAGAATTTAAGTCATATCACTTTTCCAGAAAGTTATTATAAGCAAAACAATAAATGTGTTACAATAATTATTCACTAGCGGTAACCGTGGATAATCCACGGTTTTTACATAGATTGATCACGTGTGTAGTATGTATATTTTTCTAATTTAAATTGTAATCTCCATAAATTTGAATATAATGACAAACGATATGATGGCTCAATTCAAAGGGAAACTAAAAATAACAGCATTTAAATAATTCTTCTGCTTTTTCCGATTTTCATTTTTTCCGTTTTCTGTTTCCCGAATTTTTCTGTTTCCCCGATTTTTTAGTTGCACAGATTTTTCAGTTTCCTCTCATATTTTTGATTTTCGGGATTTTTTGGTTTTCCGAATATTTCAGTTATTTCGCTTTTTTCTGTTTTTCGTATATTTTAGGTTTCCAAAATTAACAATTTTCCAGATGGTTTGAATGGGTCTCTTTTTTTCTGTTTTCCGGTTTTCTCTTTTCTTTTCAAAATATTTTTCTCTGAGTTTTCCAGTTTCAATTTTCCAGATCTTTTTCAGTCTTCCAGATATTTCGGTTATTGGATTTTTCGATTTTCCTGGTTTTCCAATTCCGTATTTTATTTTATTTTTCATTTTTCCTTGTTTTTTAGTTTCTCTCGATTGTTCGTATTTCGGCTTTCCAATATTTTCGTTTTAACATGTATTCGGTTTCATTTTATTGTGTTTTTCCTATGCATTTATCAGATTTTTTTTGTTTTTTCTGTTATTTTTTATGTGTGGCTTTAAGAATTTTCCGAATTTCTAGATATCCTAGATATTTTGCATGGTTTTCCGGTTTTAGTGTTTTACTGATTTTTCCAGTTTTCGATTTTCCAGTTCATTTACTTGTGTCAAAAATTTTTGTGTAAAAAAAATTTGTGTCAAAAAAATTTGTGTCGAAAAAATTTGTTTCGAAAAAATTTGTGCCAAAATATTGTTTTTTCGGCAAATCCGCCGGCTACCTGGGTCTAGGCTGATTTTCCGAAAACGTATTGGCTGAAACCAAATTTGCCAAAAACTAATTCGCCGAAACAGATTCTCCCATTACGTGTTTGCCGAATTCCAAATTGGCCGAAAACGGATTTTCCGAAATACGGATTTGCGAAAGGACAAATTTTCCGAAAGACGAATATGTCGAAAATCATATCGAATGTATTTTACCTTTGACTATATTGATGACGTAAAAAAAAATAAACATAATGCATAACAGGCATATAAACCTAATCGACTATTATTATGAGGTTATTTAAACTCAACGTTGAAAGTTTTATCAGGTTTCTGATTTTCTTTACCTAATCGACTATAAAATTGCTATCAGTGCATCTTTAAACATAAGGATAAAACTAGATAACTATATATCATCCCTGTATTGAAACAAAGTAAACATGGATTACCCACAAAAAAAATAAACAATCATATTAGTAACACACAATCTAAAAACAAGCAAAACGCTCAAATGAAAGAAATGTAACATGCTCCCAAAGCTGACTGACTCAATAAAGCTTGAACGTCTTTAAAATAAAAACAAAGACAAAGAATAATTTTGAAGTAAAAAGATTAACAGTTACAAAGATTAACGAAGAGATAAAATAAATAAAGGATCGTTTTCAACCAATTTGGGTTCCGGCAAATTCGTATTCGGAGAATCCGGTTCGGCAAATTAGTTTTCGGAGAATTTGGTTTCGCAAATTCGTTGGCAAATCGGCAAGATTCCTGCTAATAGTATACATTTAGCTGCTTTTCGTCATTGTTTTTCACCGATAAATTTTGATGGAGCCGCTATATAGGAGAGGTTCTGATTGGGATATTTAAATTGATTGTTCTCTTTCAATAATGAATCCATTTGCAACAACTTTAAATGGTAGCTAATTACTAACGAGCAGATTTTAAAAAATATATATATTACAACGATTAAAAATCAGAATTTTGTATGGACTTGTAATAGTTTCTGATTGTGACACTAGAATTGCTTTTTCCCTTTCAATAATTAATCAATTTGTTTTTTTTAAGATGCTAGTTGGTGTATTTATTTGGAAGCAGAATGTCGACATTGTATTTTTAATGTATAAGAATAATATTTTGTATGGACTTGTTTTCTCTTCCTCAGTCATATTGAGGTTGGTTCTTCTCCTTCAATAATGAACTGATTCAATTATAACAATTTTCGGTGTCCGGAAAACTGCCAGGCGGAAAACTGCCAGTCACTTACTGAATTTAATGACTTTAGTCAGTAATAACATTATGATTTATAATTAACGACGTTCGCACTTAGTTAAAAGGAGTTAGTGGAACATTCTATTTTACTTAGTATACAAAACCAAAATGTAGTTTTTCTTCATTAGAAAAATACATAAAATATATTATTATAAAAATATTACAGTAAAAAATCAAATACATGATATAAATTAAAAAATAAAACCTTTCTTAGAAAATACTATAAGAAGAAGAAACAAAGAAATGACTGTATTAGGGACAGAGTACAATTTCTTTGTTTACACAACTCATTTTTAAATTTTCAGTTCATAACAGGTTTAGTGTCTAATTATTTCATTTTTGTTTATAATTTGATAACTGAACAAGCCTTTAAACTTAATATATTCGCTTGTACTCATTATAAAACAAATTCGATTGATGTTTGTGAAATATTTAGAATTTGCAACACAACATCTATTATTATCAAACTGATACTACCTACCTAATTCTCTGACAATTTCACTCGGTTCGAATTGGATTGAGTATAAATTAATGATACTTTTACATATAAATGAAAATTGTAAATATGAAGGAGTTGATGCTATGGAGAATAAAATTGTAAATGTAATAAATATTGAACATACATATAAGTGATGTAATATTTTGTCAGTAATATTTTGTTCTGATAGTACATAGTAATATTTTGTTCTGATAGTACATAATAATATTTTGTTCTGATAGTACATAATAATATTTTGTTCTGATAGTACATAATATCACAAAATATCAGAAATAACAATCTTAAAAATTTGAAGCCGATTTGAAGCCATACACTTAATATATATTTTACAAGATGTAAATTATAAATCTTATAAACATATAAAATCCTATATAGATATATAAATATATACATGTTTTTAAAATGTACGTGATTTAACAAATAAGTTAAAAATGGTAATTATAACTTCTTTGTGTGTACTGAATTTGGTCTGCTGTGTGTTTAATAAAGTAGCTTTGTTGAAATACTATTTTCCAATAAATAATAAGTAATCCAATAATCTATATACTTTAGTTAGGTATAACTGTAAAATATGAATGTCTCCTTAATCACTTGACGAATGGCTAGCGCTGTTTTTTATGAATTAAAATGTTGTTAGAATGTGTTCATCAAAAGTCAAAAAATACATAAATTTCCATTAAGTGACTGGCAGTTTTCCGCATGGTTGTTTTCCGACTGGCAGTTTTCCGCTTCGGCAGTTTTCCGCCTGGCAGTTTTCCGTGTACCCAATTTTCATATTGTAGCCTGATTTGATCTCTACAGATGGTAGGAAACCGAATTCAAATTTTTTATTGGCAGCGTGATTTTTCTGTGGATGTGACAAATTTGCTACGGATTTAACTCTTCCCCACCGAATATCACACTGGGGAAAGATACATATCAGATAAATTGGTTATTTGTATTTATGATGAACATAATAATATTATAAATATTTAACCGAGTCGTACAAATTTTTCTATTTGTTTTTCATTTTGGTCACATACTGAAGGGCTTATCGGGTTCATGATTATAAGAACTCTCACAAAAGGCATTTATCTAACCAAAGGAAGAGATAGATTCAACTACCTTCTGAAACTGATTATATCAACACCTGACTATAGACGACAGAATTGGTATCCGGTGGTTTGGCCGAAAACGAATTTGCCGAAACCAAATTCTCCGAAAACTGATTCGCCGAACCGGATTCTCCGAATACGAATTTGCTGAAACCCAAATTTGTGGAAAACGAATTCACCGAAGTGAGGATTTGCCAAAAGACAAATTTACGGAAAAACTTATTTAAAACAAAATGTAAAATAGCATGGTTTACTTAATATGTAATAAGCCATGAAAATAAATACAGAAAAGAAACGAAACAATGAATTCATAACCCTTGATTACTCTAAATGATCCTTTATTTATTTTATCTCTTCGTTAATATTTGTAACTGTTAATCTTTGTACTTCAAAATTATTCTTTAATTTTCTTTGTTCTTATTTTAAAAACATTCAAGCTTTATTGAGTCAGTCAGCTTTGGGAGCATGTTACATTTCTTTCATTTGAGCGTTTTGCTTGTTTTTAGATTGTGTGTTACTATATGATTGTTTATTTTTTTGTGAGTAATCCATGTTTACTTTGTTTTAATACAGGGATGATATATAGTTATCTAGTTTTATCCTTATGTTTAGAGATGCACTGATAGCAATTTTATAGTCGATTAGGTTTATATTTCTGTTATGCATTATATTTAATTTTTTAAAGGTAAAATACATTAGATATGATTTTCGACAAATTCGTCTTTCGGAAAATTTGTTCTTCGGCAAATCCGTATTTCGGAAAATCCGATTTCGGCAAATTTGGAATTCGGCAAACACATATTCGGAGAATCTGTTTCGGCGAATTAGTTTTCGGCAAATTTGGTTTCGGCCAATTAGTTTTCGGAAAATCTGTTTAGACCCCTATAAGCAATCAAAACAAGGTATATTAATCTCTAATCTTTATTTATTTCAACAGTATTTATTTAGTACAAGGTTTTTTTCAAAATCGATATGGGAATAAATATTTATTTGTTACAACAAAAAATATATAATTAAACAGGCTTTAATTTCTCTAAGTAGGTACATTAATAGTAACAACTGATTTAAACAAAATAGAAAGATAAATAAAAGGAACAAAATAGAAAAATATATACCAATAAGAGTTTTATGGGAAAGTAGAAAATGGATGGTAGGAGAGAGGGATTTTTCCTTTAAAGATGAAAGCATAAAGAAATACAAACTAAACTTATACTAAATATTGTTAGATTAATCCAACACTTATCTAATTCTATTCAATATAATGAATTCTATGAACCCTCTTAGCACAATTTTATTACACTTTATAATTTTTAAGTCCAACTCTGTCAACTTTACCAGAGGGCATAATTGGTAGAGCTTCCATAAACACAATGCCACCAGTAAGCTCATTGTTTTTCGGAAGTTTATCAGCAACCAGTTGATGAAGAGTCTCTTTGGTTACGGAAGAATCTTTCAGAACGACAAATGCTCGAGGAGCTTCCACATACTCATCGTGAGGAACTCCGGTGACACACACATTGGCCACTCCGGGATGGGACATAAGAGCGTCTTCCACTTCAGCAGGGAAAACCTGTTTTTAAATATAATTTCATTATCATTCAGAGCTGGAAAAAATTCAGTATATGACAAATTATTGGTCAAAGATATAAAACACACATTCATGAAAGTTTTTATATGCCTATGAAGAGAATTATAATGAAACGCAATAACGTACAATATACTACTTTAGAGCGTTCATTTTGACAATAATTCGGTTGACTGTGCAAAATCACATATTTTATCATTTGATTCAATGTGGCAAAATTACTTATCAATAGTGATTTAACTAGTGTATCTGAAACTCAAAATTAATATTTAGACATTTTCAGAAGCCATTACCCACTTACCACTGTTTGAAAGGCCGTTTTAATCATCAGCTTTATTCTGTCAATAATAGTAATTCGATTGTTTTCGTCAACCATTCCAACATCTCCAGTACAGATCCATCCATCACTAGTTTTGGACTTTGAATTTTCTTCTGGATTATTCAAATACCCAGAGAAAACCTGGAAAATAGTTTGTAATTAATCTATGAAAATAAAGTAATTAGGTGAGAAATTATCATTTACATTATTTCAGATCATACCGCATCATTTTTGAAAAGGATTTCACCCTTGCAATTGGCTGGTAGAGATTTCCCAGTTATTAAATCTCTAACTTTAATTTTCACATTATTCAAGATCGCTAGTGGAACTGAACAGTCTTCGTCACTAGTTTTTGTCATTGCGATGCCCATGCTCTCAGTCAATGAATATACTGTAATTAAGTTTAGATTATAATTTCAAACTAAGGTTAATGGATTAAGTAAATTTTCAACCAAATTGGTACTTACTATTTTGTACTTTAATATGTGGGAATTCCTTTTTAAACTCAGTGTTCAAAGAACTGGGAATTGATGAACCACAAGCCAAGACAGACTTCACACTTTTGAAAGCTGAATGCCGTCCATTAGAGTATTTCAGCAAGGTTATCAAAACTCTGGGTCGCATATGAAGTCGAGTGATCTAATTTATACAGTTATATAATTTATATTTGATTGTTTAGATGGTATATTCCCAAAATATATTCACTCGAAAAACATTTCAAATAATAATCCTATCCAATACAGCAAAACCTCGTAGTAGAACAGAGTTAAATTCAAAGTTTGTTTGGTCTAGTAAAAAACTCACTTCAGTAGTTTCCTACTAGACCAAAATCGTTTTCTCTTTAAGTAAAGCGGTGACTTTAATATTTTGATAGCTCTATTTGTTTATGATAACTTTAATGCCAAATTAATGGTGATTAACAAACCAATATTGAAGGGAAACACATTTAGAAATGGTATGATTTTTTTTTTCAATTAAATTATCGTTTTATGAAATTTTATTGGTCTTATCTGTGTCTAGTTTTCTGTAACTTTTGTAAATTTTCTGTAAATTATTCTGCCTTATGTTTCGTCCTAAATACAGCATAAATAAATATAATTCATTATTCAAATTAGATATTTATCTTTAAAACAGTATTGTAAATATAACTCCTTGTAATATTCACACTAAAATTACTGCCAGGTGACAAAAGTTGTGTTTTGTCTAGTACGAGGTTTTTTGCAGTACAGTTTCAAAAATTTCCTGGTTTAATAGGAGGTTTGTCTACTAGGAGGCTGGTCTACTATGAGGTTTTATTTGCTATATATATTCCACATAATAATTTTACTTAATTTTCCAAAATCATGTGTAATTATTCTATAGAATTCAATTGTTTAGCTATAATAAATTTGAAAAAGATCAGCAAACTGATTAAGATGGTACATTACCTTAAAGTGTTCAATGTCATCTACTAATTTCTCTTCTTCGTAATTCTTCACAATAACTTTATATCCAAGCTGTAGACTGCAGAGGAGTATCCAAAACAAACCCGAAGTATGATTCAACTTCTGGTTAGCGTAGCAAACTTCTTGATGGTTCACTGCAAAGTTAAGTTAAATAAAAATAATTAATAGGTATATATCTGAAATCCTAAAATTAATATGTGTTATATTGATGGCAGGCAAAATACAAAGTCAATAGTTTGATAAAATCATACCTGTAGTAGGATGGAGGTGATTCCAAGGTTGATTGCGATAATCCTCACATCCATAGTTGAAGGATCTATGTGATACTAACATAGCTTTTGGATGGCCAGTCGATCCACTGCTATAGACAATGCAGATTGTCTCTTCAATATCTATCTATTTTTAGGGGAGATTTTGAAAAATGTGTCTAATATTGATAGACAAATGTGACTGATATGACAAATGTGACTGTAGAGATATGGGGGAAATTTCGTCGTTTTCCTACCTCTATTGGTTTCCTAGGAGTAATTTTGACATCATTTACTATGTCAGAGAAGGTAATTTCATTTTCCTTTGGTAACTCATCGCATCCGATGAAGACTTTAGAGATTTTTCTGCCAGTTTTCTCAATTGCTTCTTCCATTCTTTCTTGATGTGATTTGTGAATGATAACATCACGAATGTTCAAAGAATCCAAGCGTAGAACAATACCATCTTAAGAAAGAAACGATTCATCCGTTATCCTAGGTGAATGGTTAAAAATTAATTATGTCGAAAATTTCATAACAAATTTCTCACCAATTTTGGACTCTTCTGCTATTCCGGTAAAGATCATTCCAGCGGCCATCATCCCCATGATGCAAACAGCAGCTTCCACGGTGTTTGGGCTGATCATCCCTATGATGGTTTGCTTTGGGTATTTGGCACTGAAGTAACCACACCATTTCTCAACTTGTTGTCGCAGCTGTTTGAAGGTGAGTTCTTTACCGCTATTTCCACAAACCTAGATGAAAAGACAGTATTAGATATTTTCTTAAATTTATTTATCACTATATTTCATAAAGTGACAGGAGATTTACTTACTAGAGCAGTCAGATCGACATATTGTTCCCAATCTTGAAACAAGAACGATATGAAGTTCACACGGGGTATGGAAAAACGTGGGTATTCTGAGGTGAAGATGTGTTCCTTTTCCATTGCAGATTGTTAACTTAGGATACACTGATACAAAGATACTAGATAGCAAGTTATAGATGTTGTAAACGTAATCTATCAAAAAACAAACTTTGATAAACTTATAATAACTTCAGTTTACCTTGAAGTTTAAAATTGTACAATATTAGAGTATATTAGAAAATCCTCATCAATTTTTTTTTTTTTTTACACTAAATCATTTTAAGAAAAACAGTAAATGTTTTTCTTCATAATAATTTGGAACAAGAAGACACTATTATTAATCCGAAACTAGGTAATAAATGAAGAAATAATTCAAAAACAAATTATCAACATTATGTCTAAACAATTAATATTCTAATTAATAGGAAGACTGGTGTATCATTGAAAAAGAAGCCAAATTAAAAGAATACTATAATAATTAAACTAACTGATATTATCCTAATTTTTTCATAATCATTAACTACTAACCACTGAGTGAATGTTCAAAGTTCTGCCTGTTGAACTACAAGTCACTACTACATAAGCATGTGAAACTTTACTCGAAGAGCAGATGTTTGTGGATAAATATCAAATTACGATAATTTTGTCACAATAAACTAAATATATCAAACGTGTGTAATATAGACTCCATCAAATACTTAATGTTATACTAAATTTAGTGTCTGATCAGTAATTGTAAAGATAGAGGAATGTCACACATAATCTCCGTTCAACTATCCATTCAGTACTGACGCGGTTACACAGGTATATAAGCAACAGGTTGCTATGTGACTAGTGAACCTACGTAAGACATGTACACACAAATGTACATACATGTGAAGGTGGCAGGAGTTGTGCCCGACGCAATTTTGCCAGTATTAAATTTTGCCAGGCGGTTATTCCCCATGTATTTTAAACTTTTAGGTTTGTGTTGGTAAATTGTAAATTAAAAGTTTAAATTGTTAATATATTTTTAAAGTAACTTTAACATATTCTAATTTAACAAAATTTATTTCCCAAGGTTAAATAGCCACGAAATTAAAAATAAAACTAATATGAATTTACTTACAATAATTACAGAAACTTTAACTGATATATAATTAGTATAACAGTTATGTATTTAGAGAGAAGTTTAGTTAATAAGAATACTATATTAGTTTGCTATTTCAAAAATACTGTAACGTGCCATTTTCAACTATTGGTTGCAATTCACCTACGGCTTTCTTTACCTGTAGCATGGTATAATAACTTTATAAGGTATGCCCGCAAAAGAGACGAAATTGAGTTTCTTCTGCGCAGCCCCCCTCGTGACGTCACAGAGGATGGTATTGTGTATTAAATTGTTGTCACTCGTATAGCAAATTCATTTTGAAAGTATCAATTATCATTGTTTCCTTTCATTTATTTAGATAATATTAAGCACTCAGAAATTGGTAAATAAGATTTGATAAACATGAATATTATTAAATAAAACTTAATTAATTGAATTATTTTTCTTTTGGTTCAAAATTAGTGTTTTCTATAATGAATAGTCGTAGGGAATTAATACTTCCGTTAATTAATATATTTTACAGGCAGAGGTGGACAGCGCTACTTTGAAAAGCATGTAGCGGCGCCGCCGCTACATTTTTAGAAAAGCAGCAGTGCCTCCGCTGCCGCTATACCAAAATGTAGCGGCAGCGCTACTTTCCAAAAAAATATCATATATGCTGTAAAATTGTATTTATTATATTTACGTCCACGTACAGTGTAGAAATTAATCGTTGATTACACGCACGGATAGGGGCAAATACAAAATAGCTACGAGACATAACTGTCCTTGATTAAGAGAGAACTCAAGATGAAACCATTGGAAACTAGTGATGCAGTTTTTAAGAGAGTCTATTGCCTCTTACATATGTTTCACCTGTTACCAGGCCTCTTTCGAAGGATACACACAAGGTTACTATGGATGGAGAAGTATCTTAAGACTGACTACCAAACAGTACTCTACAAAGACAAAATGCGTGAAAACTCTCGACGCCCCAGACTGATGAGCTAAAGCTTGGCTTCCTCATGCCTCACCACATCGCCAACGAATTTGACGTCAACATGGAAGTGGAGGTGTGATAGTTTGGGCTGGAACCATTGGATATGAACTGGTCGGATTTTCCAGGATTCCAGAAGGAGTGAAAATACATTCTACTAATTATATTTACTTTTTGAATTGTGGATTTGATCATTGGCTGAAAAGGAAACCTGCTGCGTTAAAAAACAGATATTTTCATACATGACAACGCTCCTTCTCACTCTACTAAGGCAACTGTAAATTTCCTGAGGAGTAATAAGTTCGTCAATGACAAGTTGATGGTATGGCCCAGTCTATCTCTAGATTCAAACCCAATTGAAGAACTTCAGTTTATCCTGAAGCAGAATGTGTATGTGCGAAGTCGTCAGTTCTCGTCGAAAGATGAGCTCTGGAAGGATACTGAAGACTCTTGTAAGACGATAACGTCTGATACAATTCAGAAATTTACAGATTTGATGGAAAAGCGTATTTTAAAAATGGTGGAAAAGAGAGAAAATCAAACCTGATTTTGACTTAAAATTACCAGTTAAACTACACATGAACTCTATTGATAAAAAATTACAGTAGAATTATTTAAAACGTTTATTTACGTATTCTTAGTGTTATGCTTGGTACACTTTTACTTTTAGTAAAATGATTGTAGCATCCGAAATAATATTTGAATTACTTTCCATTTTTTTAGGTTACTCGCAATGCATGCCTATTTCCAGAAATTTCCAAGAAAACCCAACGAGTTAAATCCATTTTATTGCAATAAGCACATCTGCATAAAACGTAAGACGATGTGTAAGTTGTTCGTATAAGGTGGTTTTTGTCTTAATATCAAATATTCACAATGCGTATCATTGTTATGGTCGAATCCTTGTTTGGATATCAGTTGGTCGCACTGCGCGGATTTGTCTGAATATCACTTACAACTGATTAGCTATCTAGGCTAAAATAGTTCATAAGAAAAACTTAATTTAAATTAAATTTGGTGGGAGTCGGCAAATGGGAAAGATCCAAATTATGAGTCGTTCTGTCAAATAAATTTGTTTTCATATTCTTGTTTGAGAAGCCTGTATTTAAAATAAATGGAACCGCTGAGTTGTAATAATTCGAAGTTATTCAGAATTTTAAATACCTACGGAGTGATTAATTTTATGATTGGCTTAAGAAATATCAAGTTTTTTTTATACTTTTAATTGGGAAATATAAGAGTCTGGCGCTGCTGTGTAAGAGTTTTGGCTCTCAGTTTTTTAAAATAGTATATTTAAATCCAATTTTTAAATCAAACAATTTATTTATGTACAGTATCGAGTAATAGGCAAAATTTAATTCAAAAGAATCATAGTTTTGTTAAAATTCATATTAAAATTTTGTACAGTACATATTGTTAACACAATTTGAGGTTTAAACACTCACCTATTTCAAAGAAACTATAATTATATTACTTTATTTTACAACCTAAGTTTAAATTTAAAAAAAGTTTAAATAAGAGACATTACTTTACGATGTTCAATTGTTTTATTACTATAGGGTACGTTATAAATATACTCTATTAGGTATTATGACAAGGAGTAATAAAATACACTAAAATAATGTTGCTACCCGAAAGGTAAGTACCTAACAGATATGAAGATAGGGTACATATTATTAATTAATGAGAATAGAATTACATACATTTGTGCTGCACTCAATGTAGCTATGCTAATTTTATTGCAGTCAATTATAATTAATATGATTCTATATATTTTTCACATAAATAATTAATAAACGAAAATTATAATTATATATTTTAAAAAGAACATGTGTCAATTATGAAATGAATAAATAAACATATACTTTTACTTAAGCTTGTAACTTACAATATAAAGTTTTATAAGTTGCTAACTATAATAATTACAAGACATGCACTTTAGCAGTTATTACATGACTATCTTATCAGTATATTGGTCCTTTTTCAACACAGCTTATATCTTATAATCTAGAGTACTTAACTTTATTGTGCCGTGCTGGTTCATAAAAAGGGTAATTTAGTGATTAGGAAATAATAATGGGGATTAACCTTTTAGTCATTTTAATTTGACCTTAGTAAGTTATTTGATAAAATATTTGGACAATGGTATACTACTTGATGAAATATTTAGACAATTTTATACTACTTGATAAAATATTTAGACAATGGTATACTACTTGATAAAATATTTAGACAATGGTATACTACTTAATAAAATATTTAGACAATGGTATACTACTTGATAAAATATTTAGACATTGGTATACTACTTGATAAAATATTTAGACAATGGTATACTACTTGATAAAATATTTAGACAATGGTATACTACTTGATAAAATATTTAGACAATGGTATACTACTTGATAAAATATTTAGACAATGGTATACTACTTGATAAAATATTTAGACAATTGTATACTACTTGATAAAATATTTAGACAATGGTATACTACTTGATAAAATATTTAGACAACGGTATACTACTTGATAAAATATTTAGACAATGGTATACTACTTGATAAAATATTTAGACAATGGTATACTACTTGATAAAATGTTTAGACAATGGTATACTACTTGATAAAATATTTAGACAATGGTATACTACTTGATAAAATATTTAGACAATGGTATACTACTTGGTAAAATATTTAGACAATGGTATACTACTTGATAAAATATTTAGACAATGGTATACTACTTGATAAAATATTTAGACAATGGTATACTACTTGATAAAATATTTAGACAATGGTATACTACTTGATAAAATATTTAGACAACGGTATACTACTTGGTAAAATATTTAGACAATGGTATACTACTTGATAAAATATTTAGACAATGGTATACTACTTGATAAAATATTTAGACAATGGTATACTACTTGATAAAATATTTAGACAATGGTATACTACTTGATAAAATATTTAGACAATGGTATACTACTTGATAAAATCAAATAATATAACTGCTCACAACTGCATTGGTACAAACTATTATTGTTATTTAAAGGTCCCATCCACTCTGAATTTTAAACATCCCTTGAAATGTTTTATATTTGTAGAGCTAAGGTTATATAACATATAACAGTAAACAGATAAGAAATTGATTAAGTATTCGCTTCGTAATTAATTATATAAGAAACATTCGCACTCAACTGTCTGACTTTCTATTAGATTCAACAGAAGAACTTTATCACGTATTATAGTATATTTAATGGTATTTATGTTCACAAAATGTATTTAATGGTAATGTATTTAAGTAACGGTGTAGGTAGCCATTCATGATATGTCTATCTGATTTATTACGATTTTGAATTATTCATCTTACTCTTTTTCTTTGCTTAGAAACAAACCGATCACCTGAAATAAATAAAATATTACTATAGTAGATATACAGAACCAAATTTTAAATGATCTGCAGTTTTATAACCAGTAACCTTAGTTCTAATGAATAGAGTAATTAGAAAATTAGAGTGGAGGGGAGCTTTAAGTGTATTTGTTACACAGAGAGTTCTACACTGTAATGCTTCACAGAAAATTATTAATTAATCGGTACGTACTTACCTATATTGTGTATGTGTGTTTATGATTGGTCCACCGTAAATGAAACTGATATAAACTTCTCTATATATTGGTCCACGGAGAGATATATTTATCGGTAACTAGTATGCTATAGTACTATATTGGTCCACGATTAAAAATATGGTTATTTGTAAACTATATTGGTCCATAGAAAAATGGGTTATTGGTCCACAGAAAGAAAAATTGGTTGTTGGTCCACAGAAAGATTGGTTATGGGTCCACAGAAAAATTGGTTGTTGGTCCACAGAAAGATTGGTTATTGGTCCGCAGAAAGATTGGTTATGGGTCGACAGAAAGATTGGTTATTGGTCGACAGAAAGATTGGTTATGGGTCCACAGAAAGATTGGTTATGGGTCCACAGAAAGATTGAATATTGGTCCGCAGAAAGATTGGTTGATGGTCAACAAAAAGATTGGTTAATTGGTCCACAAAAAATTTAGTTATTGGTCACCAGAGAGAAAGATTGGTTAGTGGTCCACAGAAGATGGTAATTATTTGTAAGCTTCACAGTAACGCTTGCCTATTGGTTCACATAGTATATGTTAAATTGTTGTATATACGGCAATGTACACAATGGTCCACACAAATCAATGTTACAGTTTTGTATTTTCAACACCAAGTAATATGCGAGTGCTGTTAATTTATTTACATGTGTTTTTGTGAGATACATTGTAATTTGCAAATACAAAGTGACTTAATAATACAAATATCTCGCACAAATAAAGAGATTATTGTAAATAAAGGCTTTATTATTGAGTGTTAAACTAGATATAATAAATAGAAAATTTCTTGACTAACAAATTTTTCTAAAAAGTACTTAAATATTAACAATTAATGTTCTAGAAACATTATATAATCAAAACGAAAACCTATCTTCACAAAGCGTTTTAAAAAAATCACATTATATATGAAGTATGTTTTTAATCCTTGACTAGAGAAAATCCATTTAAATATTAATGTTAAATTGATTATCAAAATGTTTAATAAATTAGAAAGGACTTTTCATAGTGTCCACTAAAATATGAGACTGACGAAGTCAATATTCGATATATAGTTTTATTTGCCTTGAATAGACTTCATGGCATAATATTAAGATGCTCAAAATGAGACAAATGAAATCATATTAAGATGCTCAAAATGAGACAAATGAAATCATATTACGATGCTCATAATAAGTCAAATGAAATCATATTAAGATGCTCATAATGAGTCAAATGAAGACTTTTCATCTTGCGTTGCTTAGAGGTTTTTCTCATAATAACACGCAGGTGCGGGACTGAAATGAAAGAGTGAAAAATTATCTGAAGAGGTATGGGATGATCACTAGAAGAATTTCTTGTATTTCAGTTACTTTAATTTCTACCGAGTGGTTTGCGTAAAGGAGACGCTAGTTTATAGATAATAGGAGTATATGTAGTATAATATGGTTCAGAAGTTGTTGAAAAAGTTCAGGAGTATTCTATTTACAAGAGTTTTATGAACCACCCTGTATATTTATCATAGGAAATATTGAATACTATAACTTTAATAACTCCATATTCACCTTATTGACCTCCACGGTGGTTATTTCAGTGGGTACAATGGGAGACGCCCCTTCACTTCCTCCACTCACAACATCTTCTTCCATCGGGGGACTCATTTCCTCCAGTGTACCTTCAGTCATGTTATTCACTTTGTGGATGGAGCGGAGACGCTGGAAAAGACCTCCTGGAGGAGAAAAGAAGGATGAGATTAATGCCTCCTGGAGGAGATAGAAATGATAAGATTATTGACTCCTGGAGGAGAAAGGAGGAGCAAGATTATTATCTCCCGGAGGAGAAATGAAGGACAAGATTATAGCCTCCTGGAGGAAAAAGAAGGAACAATATTATTCCCTCCTGGAGGAGAAATATGAGAGACAAGATTATAGCCTCCTGGAGGAGAAAAGAGAGATAACAACATCACCTCCTACAGGAGAAATTAAGGACAATAATATCTTCCGGGAGAAAAAGGAGTGCTATGATATTTGCCTCCTGGAAGAGTAAAAGTAAAAGCAGAATAATGGGAGAGTTAGAAAGAGTAGCTGTCAATAATAGTTTACGTATCTAGGTTTCGATGACAGAAAGTAATACAAGTATCTATGATACAGAACTTAAATTTGTAAATAATTTTTTCATTCAAATTGTTAAAATAATATTTTGCATCACATACTATTGTCAGTGGTCTGTGTTTCAGCATTAGCCTCCTCTGCCATCTCTTCTCCTTGTGCCTCATCTTCTCCTTCCTCTGCCTCCTCTCTACCTCCATGTTCCTCCTCTTCTTCCTCTGCCTCCTTTTTTTCTTCCTGTGTCTCTTCCTCCCCCTCACTACCTATATCTTCCAGTTGTTCCTTTTCCACTATTCGTGGCAGGGAATCTTTTTGCATTTCTTCGTTCTCTTCAATCTAAAAAATGTGAAATTTTAGTAAACCTATGAAGATCCATTTGAAAATCATTAACTAAAAATATAAGTTTCACTTTATAACAGTTCAACCTTCTTCAAATGAGTGAAACTTCTTAATTATCACCTTAAGGAAACTATTCTAGTATACTCACCTTAGCTTCTTCTTCTGTACTCTCCCTGCTTGCTACTCACCTTAACTTCTTCTTCAAAATTCTCTCTGCTACTCAGCTTAACTCCCCTTCAGGACTCTCCCCCTCTCATTCTCTCTATCTATACTTTTAACAAAGTACTCCACGGGAAACTTTTGGTCAGTCAAGGTAGAGGCTTTTGGAGTAAGATGTCGTGTCCTACAATAGATCAAATCGTGGCTGAGCTACAAGAGACAGAGAGCGGTGATCAATGGAGTGTCATCTGGTTGGGGCTCTTTAACCAGTCGGGTTCCACAGGAATTGGTCCTTGATGCACTGCTTTTTATCATCTACTTAGTAACTATATCAATGACCTGGAGGTAGGACTCGTCAGTAGAATTTCAAAATTCTCTGAAGACACGAAGATTGGCATCAATTCTGCCGATCCAGTTGCCCTCAGAGAACTCCAGGGAGACATGTTGAAGATTGGAGACTGGCCGGATTCGTGGCAGATGCCTTCTCTGTACATAAGTGTAGAGTGCTCAATGCGGGTTCTCGGAACCTGGAAGCCAAATACACTTTCCTTGGAGCTCCTACCATGACTACTGATGAGCAAATGGATCTTGGTATTCTGATCACCCGTTAACTGAAGTTCTCTAGACTTTGTTTAAATGCAGAATAAAAGGCAAACAAGATCCTTGGATAAATCAAGAGACAATTTACATACCAAAATAGGGAGACTGTACTCACTCCTTACAACTCCCTTGTAAAACCGCTATTAGAGTATGCGGTCCAGTTCTGGTCACCGACACTGCGTGCAGATGTCAATCGACTGGAACAAGTACAAGCTCGGGCCACAAAGCTTGTGCCAGAGATCCGCTTCAAGGGTTACGCTTCAAGGTTGAAAGATTTTGTTCTTTTCACGATAGAGCAACGGCGTACGTACCTCATTGAGACTTTTAAGATCCTAAGGGGATTCTCTGAGGTTGACTTCGCTTTGTGCCGGAACCTCACCCGTAACCACGGTTGAAAGATTGTTCCACCTCAGTTCAGCACTGTTTAACTGGAAAATTTCAATCTGGTGAAAGTCTGCTACCTCCGAAACAGACTTCCAGCTGAAATCATCAATAGTCCATTGGTTGAATTTTTTAGAAGACTCCTGGACGGGATTCTCACTGGGCTTGAATACTAAATCCAGTGTTTGTCCTGACAGGATTTGATTTTTTTGAGCAAGAGTAGATGGGTGGCTGGTTGCAGTTGCTTTCTGTGCACCCCCAAACTTCGCCTTCATCCCTTGTGTAGAACACACATTGTGCTCCTCCATATTTACTGAGTAAACCTGGTGTCTTTCCGTGTCAAGAGAGATCAGGTCACCCCCTGCGTCCTGCTAACGTCTCTTGGACTGTCGCCCCAGTGAAGAGGCAGTGATTGGCGCGAGTGTGACTGACCAATCTCAGGATAAAGTTAGAGCCCATGAATACACCCAAACTTTTTTCCTGCGCCTGGTGGAGATTTTTCCTTTTGTCAGGGTTACGAGTACGGTTTGGAGTGCATATAGTCCAAGTGGGGAGAAATAGAGAGAGTTCATGCTCCCTTGTTAACCCAACGTCGGGCGCACAGCTGGTTGTGCCCAGAAGTCTGGTTTTGATGGGCATTTTGTGCCTTTTGAATGTCCTTTTATCCTTTCGACTCCTTATGACTCTACTACTCACCTTAACTCCTACTTCAGCACTATCTCACCCTCTCTCTCTCTACTCACCTTAACTCCTTCTGCAGGACTCTCTCTCTACTCACCTTAACTCCTTCTTCAGGACTCTCCTCGTTGATGATTTCGATGGAAGACTTTTTTCCCCACCTGAACAATCTCTTGAAGGCAGACCCTGCAATGAATGTTCTTTTAACTTATACTGCCCAAATTTGTGCTACAGCTAAGTTAGAACAGTCTTAATACATACTTTTGATGGAAAAATTAGGTAAAGCATCTATCTGACATTTCGTGATGATTCCTCGGGCATATCGGGTAAAGGATCTATCTACCATTTAAGGGCCGTACACGTTTAATTCAGTTGGTATCCATGATACCTGCAGTTACCATGGATACCAACTGAAATAAATAATAATCATGTAATTTTCTATTTTATTCTCGTGGTATAAGTAGGAGGAGCTTAGCAAAAAATCCGGTGGAAAGACTTAAAAAACTCTACGTGTGAACGGCCCTAAGACCATTTACTCACCATTGATCACGCTCACTCAAACTCTAATTATCTGCGGGTAAAGGATCTAGTGGATGATAAACCATAAATAATGACCCATTTTGACAGATTCTTTACCCAATTTACCTTCTCCCCAAACTGTGCTCTGATATTGAGTACAAACTAAATGACGCACACACAATTTCAGGAAACTGTAGTGAAACATATTGGAATTATTAAACTCACTACTAGTATCTATCACTAAATAATTTAAAAGATTTAAATAACTATAAAATTACCATCTATAATTCAGTTATATATTATATTTTTTGTTTCTAGAATGACAATACAGATTTATCTTTAATTCGGTAAGGCGACAGTTTTTGTACTTAAATAATAACAAATATATATTTCCAACATTAAAAACTACCCACACAGAGCATTAGGTACCTTTTTTCTCCTTGACTTCCAGGTCTCCATTATCGTCCCCTTCCTCCTTCTCTTCTTCTGTGTCTTCTTTCTCTTCGTCCCCACTCCCTCCCTCTTTCTCATCTTTTTCCTCTTCATTTTGGTCAGCTCCAGACACAGTCAAGATTTCCCTTCAATGGAAATAAGTCTCAGAAAAATACACTACAAACTGCGATAGAAAAAAAAGTATGCCTATCCAATATATTTGAATTTAAAAACAACTTATGTTTTTTATCATCACCAACATAGTCAACTTTGAAAAATGATATAGGAAATCTAAAGCAATATTTTATTTAATATTATTTCTTAATAACTGTGATTAAGATTCATATTGGTAATTTAGTATTTTTAAATAAATGATTAACTCAATGAAAAATATATACGAAAAAATACTACAGGGTGTCCCAGAATATTAATTAGTACTTATAAATATTGTCAATATTGATTTTTATATATTTCTTTTTTTTCAGATTTGCAAGGAGGAGAACCATAACAACAAATAATTAATTAATAATCAGAAATTTGAAATGCATTGGCCCTAAGAGCAATTTGTATTTTGCACCACTACTTCTTTGTAGGCGAAATATGCCTATTGATCAATGCTATAAAATGAAGTACGATGAGAGTGTCAATAGGGCTTTAAGCAATGTGAAATATATTTCTAATTTCATTTGGCACTCTAAGACTTACCTCATATCTTTTTCCGCTGCAGAATGATCTCCATCGATACCAGATAGTAACTGAAAGTTAAATTAAGAAAAAATAATCATAAATTATTGACAACATTTTCTTTTCATTGTTTTTGCAATTAATGAACATTGATCAAGCCATTGCTGTACAAATAGCCAAAACTGTTCTATCCTCAGAACAGTATTTACCTGGTCAGGAATATCAGGGGTGTGGGGGGCAGCGGACACGGTGTGTCTTAGGGGGGGAAGGGAGGAGGAGGTGGAACGGAGTGGTGGAAGCATCTGGTGGAATGAACTAGAAGTTAGATTATATTCTTCTTCCTCTAATTACATCTTCTACCTCTAACTACATCTTATAAGCTAAAAAATTTCTGAGTGTTACAACTAATCTTCAAACCTTATCGTCAAGAATCTCCTCTTTCAGTCCCTCACAAACCAGAGAACGTTTTGGTAGATCAATAAAAATTCAAATATACCGCTTCCTCTAAGTCTTCAATAACCCTTTCAACTTCCCCCTCACTACATATGGTCTCACCTGACTGTTGTTCATCCTGTGAATGACTGCAGCGTCCACGGTAGAAGATGGATACCCCAGCACCATAGAATGACAACCTCCACAACCGACCTAAGTGAGAAATATTAACCCTTAGCTCACAATAATGTTGTTATCAACAGTAACTGGTACTTTACGTCAAGATAATGATTATTACTCTATTTATTGTGAATTGGTCAATGACTCAATGTTAAACCTCCCTACATTATCAAAATCCTAAGGCTTAACTAATCAATCAACATAGTACAGAAATAACCCGCCTTATGACTTATGACAATCTAATAAGTATGGGGCATGTCTCGCTTATATATCACCTGGTATAAAAAATATCTTGTGAGTAACTTTGATAATTTGGTTGGTCGTTTTGGCTAAGCTATTTCCGCAGTAACTTATGAAGGTAGGATATATTAGAAAAAACGGTTTATTTTCCATGAAATAATATCCCACCTGCGTGAATTACTGAGGAAACCGATTAACTGAAGAATACCGACCAAATTACTAAAGTTACTCCTAAATATTTTCTTTACCAGGATTGATAAACTGAAGCATGTCCCACACTTATTCGATTTCCATAAGTCTGAGACTGTAATAATCCCTGCGATTAATTAATATCATATGAGAATGAATATTTTATCAAAATTTCAAGCTATGAAAATAATTGTTGTCAGATAAAACGATGAATTTGTCTCACCAAAGCAGCAGTAAGGTGCCTCAGTCTCGTGAGGGGAGTGGGAGAGAATTGGGAAGTTGTGTTATTTTCCCCCAGACCCAATTTACCATGTCTGCCACAGCCCCAAGAGTAAACCTGTCCAACACCTAAAAAATAGAACATAAAGGTGAGTATTTTGAATGAATTGAAATAATAACGGCTTCTAAATATTATTATGGAATTTAAATCAAAACTTTTTGGTGATTACTGATTAATTTCAAATTTGGTTCGCTAAGGTAACTAACTTATTACGGTCTTTACCTTGTGACAAGGTGGACTATCTTACACAGTAATATATTCATCAGTACCTGAATTCTGTATATTTGGAACAAAATGATCCTGAAATTTTTTTTAAATAATTATGAGAGTTCGCATGAATTTGTACGCTGGCAAGAGTCTTTGCAATTTGGCTAGAAAATATTCCCTCATAATTTGAGGTCTTCTTAGTTCACTTTTCCCTTCACATCTTTTAACATAGTTACTACCATTATTTCTAATCAAATTAAACCTGTTTTCGACACTGAAAAATACTAAATATTTTCCATATGTCCAAAGTATGTACATGTCTTTTAATTCTTCCAACTGACAAGTAATTTTTTCCTGTGGGCTTCAATTAATTATCCACCTTTACACGTGGGGTATGATTAATAACGCCTTTTTATTTCTGCTATAGACTTAAATTGGTATTTTACTGCCAAGCGCTGTATATTTCTTTTATAATGATCTATATTAGACCTTTCTGTGTAATTTTACAAGGCTTTCTAGTTCTGATTAATAATTTGGTCAATATCGCTATATAGTATTCAATAATTTGCTAAAAAAAATCACTTTGGGAATGTTTCACTCCCTCTAAAATCTGTCGAATAGTTTAATTTTTCGTATGAAACTTTAGGAAGTGTGATTTTAAATTAGTCTCGAAGATCATGTAAATTTTATTCGTTCTTGCAGTAGCAGATGTTACTGAGAACAAGGTTTGTTAACTAAATATTAAACATACATATATTTTTATCAATTTTTGATGATTTTATCAAACAAAGCATATTTAATTATCCATTCTTTTTGGACGCAGAATTTTTTGTAAATAAGTCGTTATTAATATAATATTTTTCCTAACCAATAAATCTAATTCAAATTTTAATGTGTTATTATGGACGATAACTACTATCAGTTGGCAAAATGTCAGCCTTAAAAAGTTCATCAATCTAGAGGTAGAAGTTTAAAAATGTTGGTTCCTTTTTTGGACGACATTTATTTTAGAGTTTAACATTTTCAATTGAAATTATCAAGGCGAATATATTATTTGCCGGCAAAACAATACTTTTTACAAATTCTATGTAGAAAAACAGTAGAAGTTTTATAGGATAATATCCTATAACATATTAGGAATGTTATACAAGCTAGTAAAGAAGAGACGAAAAGGTCCATTGTTTTCAGCTCATCCAAGTGAATTCCAATACACGCAATGCCTGTACTGGTTCTAATACATAGAGTACATATATGTAATAGTTAGCCAATACATTCCTTAGTGTAATCAATACAGTCAGTGACACAAGTGAACAAACATTCCGTACAGTCATTTATTAAATATAGCAACAATATTCTATTGAATAATTAAGTTATTCTTGGAATATTCCCGTTCTTATTTATTGAATATTTACGTAATTTTTGTATCGTTTATTCATGTTATTTTTTATATTAATAATATCCTTTATTTAATTCTGGCAAAAACAATAGAATGATGCAGAGGTTAGAATTGGGAAATTTCTATTTCGAATCTATAAAATAAAATCCCATTTCAATTATAAATTTCAAACCACTTTCTCAATATACAAAAACTCTCCACTCACCAGATAGGGACTCTCCACTCACTAGATAGTGACTCTCCACTCACTAGATAGTGACTCTCCACTCACTAGATAGGGACTCTACACTCACTAGATAGGGACTCTCCACTCACTAGATAGGGACTCTACACTCACTAGATAGTGACTCTACACTCACTAGATAGGGACTCTCCACTCACTAGATAGGGACTCTACACTCACTAGATAGGGACTCTCCACTCACTAGATAGGGACTCTCCACTCACTATATAGGGACTCTACACTCACTAGATAGTGACTCTCCACTCACTAGATAGTGACTCTCCACTCATTAGATAGGGACTCTCCACTCACTAGATAGGGACTCTACACTCACTAGATAGTGACTCTACACTCACTAGATAGTGACTCTACACTCACTAGATAGTGACTCTCCACTCACTAGATAGTGACTCTCCACTCACTAGATAGGGACTCTCTACTCACTAGATAGTGACTCTACACTCACTAGATAGGGACTCAACACTCACTAGATAGGGACTCTCCACTCACTAGATAGGGACTCTCCACTCACTAGATAGGGACTTTACACTCACTAGATAGTGACTCTCCACTCACTAGATAGTGACTTTACACTCACTAGATAGGGACTCTCCACTCACTAGATAGTGACTCTACACTCACTAGATAGTGACTCTACACTCACTAGATAGGGACTCTCCACTCACTAGATAGGGACTCTCCACTCACTAGATAGTGACTCTACACTCACTAGATAGGGACTCTCCACTCACTAGATAGTGACTCTACACTCACTAGATAGGGACTCTCCACTCACTAGATAGTGACTCTCCACTCACTAGATAGGGACTCTACACTCACTAGATAGGGACTCTCCACTCACTAGATAGGGACTCTCCACTCACTATATAGGGACTCTCCACTCACTAGATAAGGACTCTCCACTCACTAGATAGTCACTTTACACTCACTAGATAGGGACTCTCCACTCACTAGATAGTGACTTTACACTCACTAGATAGTGACTTTAAACTCACTAGATAGGGACTCTCCACTCACTAGATAGGGACTCTACACTCACTAGATAGTGACTCTACACTCACTAGATAGTGACTCTCCACTCACTAGATAGGGACTCTCCACTCACTAGATAGTGACTCTACTCTCACTAGATAGGGACTCTCCACTCATTAGATAGGGACTCTCCACTCACTAGATAGTGACTCTACACTCACTAGATAGGGACTCTCCACTCACTAGATAGTGACTCTACACTCACTAGATAGGGACTCTCCACTCACTAGATAGTGACTCTCCACTCACTAGATAGGGACTCTCCACTCACTAGATAGTGACTCTCCACTCACTAGATAGTGACTTTACACTCACTAGATAGGGACTCTCCACTCACTAGATAGTGACTTTACACTCACTAGATAGGGACTCTCCACTCACTAGATAGTGACTCTCCACTCACTATATAGGGACTCTCCACTCACTAGATAGGGACTCTCCACTCACTAGATAGTGACTCTCCACTCATTAGATAGTGACTCTCCACTCACTAGATAGTGACTTTACAATCACTAGATAGGGACTCTCCACTCACTAGATAGTGACTTTACACTCAATAGATAGGGACTCTCCACTCACTAGATAGTGACTCTCCACTCACTAGATAGTGACTCTAAACTCACTAGATAGTGACTCTCCACTCACTAGATAGTGACTCTCCACTCACTAGATAGTGACTCTACACTCACTAGATAGTGACTCTCCACTCACTAGATAGTGACTCTCCACTCACTAGATAGTGACTCTCCACTCACTGGATAGTGACTTTACACTCACTAGTTAGGGACTCTCCACTCACTAGATAGGGACTCTCCACTCACTAGATAGTGACTCTACACTCACTAGATAGTGACTCTACACTCACTAGATAGGGACTCTCCACTCACTAGATAGTGACTCTCCACTCTCTAGATAGGGACTCTCCACTCACTAGATAGTGACTCTACACTCACTAGATAGGGACTCTCCACTCACTAGATAGTGACTCTCCACTCACTAGATAGTGACTCTCCACTCACTAGATAGTGACTTTACACTCACTAGATAGGGACTCTCCACTCACTAGATAGGAACTCTCCACTCACTAGATAGGAACTCTCCACTCACTAGATAGAGCTGCAGAATGAGTGTCACCAGCTGAAATATCTGAGAAAGTCACGTCAGATGGCAAGTCAAGAGCCACCGGGTCAATGCTGTGTACCACTGCCTTGCCTTGACCCAATTGACCCGATTCTCCTTTGCCGCAGGAGAGGATCTGACCCGTGTCTGAGGAGGAAAAATTTATGAGAATATGGACCGTGTGTGAGGAGAAAAACTCAAGGGGATCAATACCTTTCAGAAAATACAAATGTCAAAAAAATGTATTCGCTTAAAACACACCTACGTCGTACCGGTGTGTTAAATACACTGTGTATATATCATAGTCTTAGCTTGTCTGTAGCGCCTACTCTGGGGGAGGGGAGGAAATGGAAGGGAAGCTAGGAAAGCATCAACCCTTCCACACCCCAAATGAGGGGTGAGAGTTGACTAGGGAGAAATAAAACCACCCTGCAGGACGAGGATATGTCGCTGGTATAAGTGACACTTTCTTTTAGAGCGAGGTGACCTGATGGCCGAGATGTTTTAGTGTCTCCTGATCTCTTACTTTTGGATTATTGACCTTATATTAGGTAATATTGTAGAGAGACGTGACAGAGCTCATTTTAGAGAGAAGAGGTGCTGTACAACGTGACAGTGAGGTTTTTTAGATATTATCTTTATAGAAGAGCATGGTGGAAAAATGAAAATTAGGCTAAAAATAGGGTTTTACAAAAAAAATCAAATCAAATGTAACTTCTAAAATAATCTTTCAATTTCGGATACCTTAATTTTACATCATGAAACAACTCTTCCTCTTTCAAATGAAAGCTGTTTCGTCTCTCCAAGATAAAATGTGAAGTTAACATGAAGCATTGACCATAAACTATTCGTTTTCTATTGATAACTCATTTTGTATTTGCTGTAGCCAAATTTTAGAACGATCGAAAACATTTTATTTTGTCCTGTTTTACATATTTACCATATTTCATAACTCTCAGATAATCAATAAAGAAAAAAATCTGAAGGGTATCGATCCTTAAACTCTGAAATGTTTTATTTAAAGGTTACTGATTGCCTCAGCTGACAAATAAACTCACACTAAAGCTGTTATTGTTCACTATCTACACATATAAATATTCGCATCTCACCAGTTAGAAAGAGAGAGTGTCTGCTTCCTGCAGCTACCTTTGTGATGAGGGGAAGGTTCCTGATGCTGTGGGGGATGGTGTGCAGGGGGTACTGAGTCAGGGGTACCCCCAGCTGTCCATCCACACACTCACCCCAAGCGATGACGATACCCCGCACTAGGATAGAAAAAAATCCGCTAGTATTTCTTCAATAGATTATTTTTTTCCATAAAAATTCAGAAATTGTTAAATTATTGTACCCAGTTATATAACGAAAAGATTGTTTTGAATCATAATGTTTATTATTATTTGAATACACTGTATGATATACGAAATTCATTTTTTTTTGTAATACTAAGTTATTAACTATACCTACTAACTATACTCTTATTATTCCATATTGAATTTGAATGAATATTTTATTGATAATATTTTGAGACAATATTGCCTCAATATTCATGTACAATATAGACACAATATACGTCACGTCAAAGTAAGATCCAGATAATAAAACGCAACGTTTTCACCGCCCAATTTCCCCCTCTTCAAGTAATCACGGTTAAATGAATGGGAGGCAAATTTGCAGTCTATACTAGCGTTGTATTGCCGTCCATTCATTTTAACCGTGATTAATTGATGAGGCGTTTTAACAGAGCAGTAAAAACGTGGCGTTTTATCTACTGGTATCGAATCTGCCTTAGGGTTTTCTTCCTCTCACCAGATAGCGCTAAGGTGTGATAGTAACCACAGGCCACACCCACAATGGGTTCATCCAGGGGCAGGTGGGTGGGGGTCAGTGCCCCCTCTTTGCAGTCCTCTAACCCCAACTGACCACAGCTATTACTGCCCCAAACCAGAACCTGACCTTCGTCTGAAAAACAAATCTACATGAGAATAATGAATGTTATCGATTATAGGATATAATGAGTTATTATTTCTATATCTTATATAAAATTTTGTTAATTTTTAACTCGTTTAACACGTTGTTAAATTTATTGAAAAATAAAAGCATATTAAATAAATAAAACTGAATTATAATAATAAATAAATACAATATTAAATCATATTATTTATTTTTTCATTAAAATTACACCATATAAATAAATAATATTTCTAAATATATATAATTAGCAAATGGTTTTCTTATAGATTTGATATCTAGATATTTACGCAGAATAATAATAGAGAAAAACTTTTCGTACTGTAATGTAAGATATCCTAATTTCAGACTTTATCTCAGTGATTTTTATCGCCAATGTATGACGAATGATTAAAATGATTTGAATTTAATAATATAAACATAGCCATAAAGATCCAGTGATTCCATGGATCTTATAAATGGGCTTGATAATTGCCTACTTTATTTAGCTTCTATTTTCTGTGTATTTTTATTATCAATAGAGCTATCATCATCACGATTGTTTTTTATACAGATATTACGATTATATTTTATATAAATATTACATAATGAACTTCCTGTCGTCGATTGCAATTGTCGTTCAAGAAGCAAGGATAATTTACTCAATATCCTGCCTTCCGAGAAAATTTTGAGTATAAAAGAATAAAAATATAAAAGATAAAACTGTCTACACGTTTCCAAAGTGAATAAAAATATAAAGATAACCATTGCAATATTACAATTAAAATATAATAATTACATTAAAATAATCAATGGAGCGCTCGTATAAAAGGCAGGATTCAGAAGATGAAATTTGAATCTTAAACAGTTTACAGACTCATAGGACTCAATTTACAAAAAATATACTAGAATGGTAAGTTTTTATTATTTCAATGTAATTAATGCATCTTAATATTGACTGATGATAATTATCTGAATAATATATTAATACTTTTTTATCAGATGAAATTTAAGTCAATAAATTAATACATTATAAAGCATGCTAATAGATTTCTTATAGCGGAATTAATTACTTACGTAGAGCTGGTACACCTAGTGGACCACCTTAGGCTAGTATGAGTGCTATACTGAGTAGATCTGCACTATTAGAGGTAACAACCCTTAATTAACTTTGGTCTGAACCTATAGAAAATTAGTACTTAAAGAAAGAAAAGTGTTTGAGAAGTACTTAGTCCCCTATAAAATGTCTTCAATATTTAATGACAGTTAGGACGTGACATTTAGGAAGCATTGTTAGAATTATAAATTACGACACGGTAATGAAGATAATAAAGCCTCCTAAAATACAAGACCTGACTAAGGTGAATATAAAGAGTTAATCAGTTAATAAGAACCTCCTGTAGATTATTATCGATACCTGCTTACAGTAACTGTATAGGCAGTGCTATTGATTACAGATGCCCTGTATCGACCTGTACAGTCGCGCTGCAGAGTTACATAGAAATGGAGTAACTGTAATATGGTTATGCTTTACCGTAGACTTGGTGAAAACTTTACCAGGCATAGCAGAAGGTTCAGTTGTTGCACCGTGACAACAATTATACGGTATATCTCTAAATGTAAAGTCAATAACTAAGCACTGTACTATGCACCTAGTAATATTCTTCATATCCCAACAAAGGATTTTCTAATATATTCTTATTTATATAACATACGAATAAACTTTAAAAATAAAATATTAAAATAAATCCTTTTTTGTCCTGTCTTATTATTTATTTTTGGTTAATTTTTACTAAAGAATATTGAAATACATGATATATATTTAATGAACATTAATTAAATTATGGATGCTTCATTTTAAAATAATTTGCTGGCTTAGAAATATAGAACCAGAAATGTATTTGAAATTTAATAGAAATTTAAAATAATGCAATACAATTTTTCAATATGAATCCTATTTAAGGTTAAAGATTTTTATTGATGAAAAGTACAAAAAAATCATCAAACCTTTTATAATTTCCTACAGATAAAATGCAATAATATTTATTAATACTATTTTGATTTAATAATGCCTGACAACATAATCTAAAACTCCTAATAAAAATATCACAATATGAACCATATTTTCGCTACATTTTAACTATATCATACTTATATATTTAGTAAATTTATCTGAGGTAATTATTTTTCTTACAGATGATACCTCTAATTCTCATATATTTGCTTTTGAGCTCAATAGGACCATACATTAAAATCATCAAATTCAATCTCAAGATTATCCTGTAAGCGGCTCATATTTTGATGGTTTACTTACAAATGTATTCCATTGATATATTGGATGGAAATGTACGCATCGGTTGAGCATCCTCTCATATCCTAGGATCTGTAGATCGTTTAGTAATTTCGGGAATCTTTATAATTTAGTTTTCTATTTGCACTGTCATCGTAAATATCACAGATTTTTATTTCATGATTATTTTTTTATAATTTATATAATTTTTTATATTAAACTTACATTTTTTGGCTTTGATATCCAAATAAGGATATAATATTTAAAATAATCTTCTTCAACTTTGTTTTGGTGACATTCTTGAAGGTAATAATATCACAGATAATAAAAGGTCGTAATTCTATTTCGATATCTTTTTCTATTACAGTGATAAAAATGTCATTGAATGATATTGTCACTTTGTCTATCATTAGATTTAAACTTTCTTTCATTTCTCAATTATTTTCGTATTCAAAATATTTTTTCTGGTGTGAATCTCCTAACTTCCTAACAATTATTCCTCTTTTGTAATATCGTTGAAAATAAATGTTATCTTTCACAACTTTTCCAATATTTTATATTTTATATTTTAAATAAAACTATATATTTAATATACAACATACTAAACTAAAGTGAGTAGACTGAAAAAAATAAAGTACACTGTTGCCTTAGCTCTAAAGCGAGACACTTTAGTGCATCCAAACTGTAGTTTGGATGCACTAAAGTGCATCAGTTCGATGCACTTTAGCTATAAGTTTGTTAAAATAATGACGAAAATTATTGTCATCATTTCAACAGAGGAAAATTTGAGACACTAAAGTGCATCGAACTGATGCACTTTAAACCTAAATGCATCCAAACTACAGTTTGATGCACTAAAGTGTCTCGCTTTAGAGACAAAGCCATAGAGTGAACTCGAAACACCTGAGTGCATCAGAATTTCTATGAGTGTAATTACTCTCACTCACCTATCACGAAAGTGTGTCAATTTGACTCACCTGTCACCAGGGCGGAGTGTTTACTACCGGCACTCAGGCCCCTTACCCCCGGGGGGTGGCTGAGGATGTGGCTGGGGCAGGCCTTACTCTCAGTATCCCCTGTCCCCAGTTGTCCCCATTGGTTGTGACCCCAACTGTACACTGACCCGTCCGCTGATGGAGGGGGGGGGGGAGTTACGAGATAGCGAACGGAACTGTTGCATATTTACGACAAAAAAGGTAGGGTAAGTTACGAATTATTTATTAGTTCCACATCTACGGTCATATAAGAAAAACTGTGTAAAAATTATAATTTTATTATATTTTAATTAGTATTATACCGTTTTTTATATGATTGAAGATGTGGAACTGACCGATAATTCGTAACTAACTATATGACTAGTCAGATTATTTAATCTAAAACTTGATGATTAGGTATAGATGTTCAGAAATATTTTTAAAATCGATACCATTTTAGATTTTAACAATTCTTTAACTATTATTTATATATATTAATTAATATATACAGGGTGTTGCAAAAAAAGGAAACCCATTTTTAAATTAGTATATTTTACAAACTATTTAAGGTAGAAATTTGCTAAAGACATTATTTTATTCGTCTATTTTTTTGCATCTTTCATGAAAAACTGTTAAAATTACGACTAAAATTGAATATCCAGCAGCGAATTAAAAAAAAGGGCTTGAGCGAGGACGAAAAACACACAAAAAAAATCATAATAGTTGTAGCTAATATATTTCCATATGGTAAAATTGAAAAATTCATATTTTACTCAATTATTGTTTTGCTTATTGACTCTTTCATTCATGGAAATACCTTTTCATGACCAATCACAATGTCTTCTCCATATCGTGCATTTCTTTGCAGAAACCATTCTGCAAAATTTAGACTTTGCAGTAAATCAGTTCAAGAGCTCGAGCCTTACCTGCTTCTTGAAAGGATGATATCTAAAATCTTGTTCAACTATTCGGTGAAATGTGTCTTTAGTGATGTCTAATCCTTTCCTTCTGATTGATAATTTTGGATTCCCAATAAACTGTTCATGAACAGGATTAATGTTTTCACTGATCGCTTTTTGTTCAATTTTAAGTGGTTTCTTCTGTTTTGAGCTTATTAATATGTTTCAATATGGTTTTATACAGTTGGTGGAAATCTTTCCGGAAAGCAAGTTTCAAATTGAGGTTGAAATGTTTAAAACTTTCAGGTTTTAAATAACTTGTCACAACAAAAACTCTTTGTTCTTTTGAAAGCTGCATTTTGAGGGTTTCGAATAGGAGATACAATTAACGGCGAAATGATTTTATTAAAGATATCAATTATATCTCAAATACTAACTCTCAAATGATAATTAACTTTTATTATTTCATATTTGTTTCGAAGAATAGTAGGATTTAAGGTTTTACATACATATGAAATGAATTATACCTATTATGAATCTTTTTTCGTATATTTCATCCTCGAGCAAGCCCTTTTTATTTCCATTTTTTTAATTCGCTGCAGAATGTTTTATTTTTTTCGTAACTTCGATAGATTTTAAGGATAGATGCGAAAAAAGAAAACGAAAATTTAGAAAATTTCTTTTTTTTTTGATAGTTTGTAGAAACAAACTAATTAAAAAATGGGTTTCCTTTTTTTTTTGCCCCACCCTGTATAGGCATTTACATTTATCATGTTCATGCCATTTATCATGTTCATGCCATTTATCATGTTCATGCCATTTATCATGTTCATGCCATTTATCATGTTCATGCCATTTATCATGTTCATGCCATTTATCATGTTCATGCCATTTATCATGTTGCAATGAAATAATTCAGTTGGGGTTTTACCGATCACTGAAAATTCACAGAAATACTCAGTAGTTTCTAAGAATATCTTCCTTTTTCATCACTTTACTGTTTAGCCTATAAAGGTCATACATGTCCTACTGTGCATTCTTATTCTTCTTCCTGTGGTACACAGAAATGAGGACAACAAACTACCTTTAAATTATTGCAGCCCTGATAATTAGGTTAAACTCACTACTCTATTTCTTAAATAGTATCAATAATATTAAAAGTTAAAATGGATATTGATCTCAGGGTATAGAAAGAAAATAACTTAATTTTACAAAAGTATTTCGTAATTATTAATAGTTTATTCGATATTAATAAATGTAAATTGTTGAAAAAAGCTTATGATACTTTAGGAGTCCTATTTTCTCTTAACTTAAATTCATTAGAAATAGAAAAAAGGAATATTGTGTACAGTGTACAATAATCCACAGTTCTTATTTTCGGTGCACTAACCTCGCAAAGTGAATTCTAAACCAAGTAGCGGTGTAATTAGTAGAAAATTAATTAGTGTGTGATATTGTAGAGAGATATTGTACCATTATTATTAGGGGGTGAATCACGCACTGAAGTGCACTGCTCACTAAAGTGCACTGCTCACTAAAGTGCACTGCTCACTAAAGTGCACTACTCACTAAAGTGCACTAATCACTAAAGTGAACTAATCACTAAGGTGCACTGCTCACTTCAGTGCAGTGCTCACTAAAGTGCACTACTTGCTAAAGTGCACTATTCACCAAAGTACACTGCTCACTAAAGTGCAAGGTTCACTAAAGTGCAAGGTTCACTAAAGTGCACTGCTCACTAAAGTGCAAGGTTCACTAAAGTGCACTAATCACTAAAGTGCACTGTTCACTAAAGTGCAAGGTTTACCAAAGTGCATTCACACTACAGTCACTGCACTCACCACTCGCTGCCAGTGTGTGTGCTCGTCCACACGCTACACTCACGATTCTGTGGGGCTTCAGCGCTGAAAAAAATTATCAAACCAACTTAAATTAAAGTTATGCAAATTCTTTGTGTTTTCTATGTCAGAACCTTTAACCTTTGTTATGTTTAATTAAAAGTTAGACATTCTTTTTAGTAATTACAATCGAATATTTCACTAACTAGTTTTACAAGCAGATATACCAATAGTTTTAATGATATGAATATTATTTATATTGAGAAATTATGATATTTGACAGAGTTCGAATAAACATTCTCTTGACATTTCGTTGTGACAATCTGGGTCAGGAACTTTGGAACAGAAATGTCAAGTGTAGAAAAGTTACAGCCTTCCAGGACATTCTTTACATTAGTATTCAATACTTTTTACACCAGTAACATAAACAGATACACATGTAAATGAAGATTTTTAAATTTATATACCACAAAATGATTTATAATTCCAACACTACATAAGATGCTATTCAATACATGTCAAACAATAATTTAGGCGATATTCTTTGCTACCATAGGTAAAAAAAATCAATATCACGGATAGTATCGAAGAACCAATCCAATACCACGCGCATTGATGATTTAAAAATCAATATCACGACTAAAATGGAGGAATCAATCGACTACCACGCGATGGCAAGGTTAGTATTTAGTATTGATGAACGAATCAACCTCTAGAATTTCACTAGTAGTATTGATGAACCAATTGAATATCGATGGTAATGACGAATATTTTATCATGAAGGTTACTAAAATATCAGCGTTGAAGGTATTTTCAGTATTCAAGCTTTCGAATAGAAAAATGTTCATTAAATTAAAAAGATGAAAGCTTGGAGCTCAATTCGAAAGCTTGAAAGCTAAAATATCTTCATAGTTGATATTGTAATAACCTTCTTGATAATAGGGAACTACCGTCGAGTTTATTTTTTTTAAAGAAGTATCAAATATCGTATGTAGAAGTTAATCTGTATATTCTTCATATATCAATTTTCTTGTTTGTTTGTAACTCTTCTACGCTTACAGAAACCACTGTATTTTAGTTGACTCTACATATATTAATTAACTAACTAAATCATTGAATTTTGAGCATGTAATCATGAACCACTTTACCTTTAACACACGAAGGCTTCACCACGGGTTTGAAGGAGTCCAACCCCAACTGTCCCAAGTCATTGCTTCCTATCATGAACACTCGCCCGGTCTCTGGAATATCATTGGGAATAAGTTAGTTCCAACGTTTTGAACATATCTCTGCGTGTTCAAAACACGTTCAATATGATTAGGATTTAGTTTCTTCACCTGTAAGAACAGCTGTGTGTTCATCACCACATGACACCTGAGTGATCTGGTCATTTTTGATCCAGAACTTACTGGGTGCATTGTCAGCAAAGCGACTCTTGCCGAAAGTGAAGACTGCACCACTGTCTGTGGAAATGAAAGTGTTGATTAAATGACCTGAGAAGAGTGAGGTATGACCGTATGTACATATATAAACGATAGACGGTTTGATGTTATGCTTATAGATGAGGTAATTAAGCTGCTAATTTAAATTAAATTACTAAACTTTGACTAAGAATATGAAGTTTATATATCCAAAGCAAAAGGGAAAATCTTAACGGGAAATCGCATATTAAAGATGAATACTATAAATACTATTGCAGTACCTGTTGCTCATTCCTTGAAAGTTCAGTTGATATATTTAGGAATATAATTAAGTGCATATACAATATAGACAGTTTAACTAAATTAATTTTGACTCTCAAGAGTCAAGAGTATGAATTTCTTAAGTACTAATATCAGTGTGACCCGTACCAATGACAGTGCCGCAAATTATGAGTTTTTCCTTTTAATTTTTGTTGCTTTGATAATCTACCAACTGAGGTATTGTTGATATAATGTCTGTTTAACTCATTTAACCCGAACCACGGACAGACTGAAAGTACAATAATTGATAGCTAAAAAGTGCTAATAATTTTCTTTTTAATTAATACGAGTCCTTAAATATAAATGTGGAAAATGGATGGACAGACGGACGTGGCTTTTATATATATGTACTATAGTATATGAATCCATACTCTATTACCATAAAATAAAATTTGTTCGGACACTCAAGATAGTGAAACTTATATTTAACCTTTATATATAGTATTATCTTTCGCCAAATACAGTTACATAGCTCAATTATTAACAAATGAATAATATACAATAAAGATGTGAGTATTGTAGCTAGATTTCACCCCTCTAATACTTTTTGCTTGTTATATCCAGAGGGGAGTTGAGGGGAAATGTGACTGATTGCAATCTGAATTGATTGATTGATTTGTTAAATTGATTTGTTAAATTGATTTGTTTAATTGATTTGTTAAATATTTTCGTCAGGGGATTTACTGAACCATATTTAATAGATACATTTGTATTTGATTATGGTAACAGAATATAATTTTATGCTTAAAATAATGGTGCCCGTTTCTTACACGATTAAATGTAAGTGCAATTTGGAGTTCAATTTATTCTTATTAAATCAATTAAATAAATTCAATAAATAAATTATTAAATAAATTCAATTTATTCTTATTAAATCGTATTTATTCAATTACGATTTTGTATTGTTTCTGTTGCATTTCTAATTTTTTATACGATTTATATATTCCTTCTAGGTACAATATATCTAAATTAAATGAAAGATGATTATGAAGAGATGAATATAAATTATCGATTCTCTTTTTATTTAATAGGCAGCTTACTATAATCTAATAATAACAATCGATAAAAGTCTAAACTATACAATTTGTGCATCAGGAACCTACCTATAATATTCGATTTAAATACCTTTCATTAAAAAATTAATTTGTTACATGGTCCATTTATTTCATAAACATTTATTTGTATCACTATATTATTCAAAGAAATCGTTGATGAAAATGTATCGTTTATAGCGTTAATATCGTCGTGACTGAGAAGTTAGTTACGGTAATCGATATCATTTTTCAGCAGAGTTAAACATGGTTACCTGGAGCCACTTCAACAAACATAATAAATATTATGCACCTTAAAAGAGAATGCTAAAGCTTTGAATGTAATTAAATGAAACAATTATGTGAAGAAAATAGTTCATTTCCAACATATGCAAATAATTTTCCTCAACAAATTAGAAGGTATTTTAAAACTTACTAGGAATATCTAAGTCATCCTCGATAGTCATTTTGTAGTAGGTAAGTCAGTGGCATCATCACAATCATAATAACATTGATAATCACTCCAGAGCGACCACAGCTACATCCTAACTCTACCACAGCTCACCAACACTATCACCTGTCGCCATACTACAGTCTGGAAGCGTGAGCCCATTGCATACTTTATTATTCTCCTTTGAAACTCTACGAACACGGCTTGTGATTGGACTACAGAGCAACTATGTCACGAGATTCGAACAATCCTCGTCTCGAATTGGTGGAGATTCTTATTGCTCAGAGTTATTCTGTGTAATTTATTCAGTTGTTCTGTGAACGGGAATTCTTGACTTGGAATTTAGACTATCTGTTCAGTCATAAATCACAAACATGTTGTCATGATTCTGGACAGTAGGTTAGTTTGTCATATCATAACCTAGCATTCAAATACAGTCCTGAGTATTTTAATTAGTAGTGGGTGGCAATATCCATGTACTGGATGTAAAGTCGTAGATTTGTTGTTTAAAATTTAAGGAGCTTATTGAATTAAAGATTCTAGGAATGATTTTCTATACATAATCGAAAAAAGTATTTTGGTTTGAAATGATTTATTGATCGAAATTCCAAAATTATATCGAATTTTCTTTCACAATGGTATTTTATTTTAGATTCCTCATCATCAAAATAATTACATCAGAAGTCACAGGAGAAAGTGATATAGAAAGCATTTTCTATATCACTGATAAATTAACTTGGGATCACGGTATCGATCACTCCGAATTAACTGCAGGAAAATGTACTAATAAAGAAACAATTACTGTACGTATTATTAGTAAAAATGTTCTTATTCATATATATTCAGTAAGAACAGGTACACTCGTATAGGATTTCCTTGTGATTTATTATACTATTGATAAATGTTCCTATTGTCCTATGAATAGTTTTGTACAGGTAATTTTACTTCTAAATTTAAATTAAGTAAGACCGCCTGGCAATAATTTCATTATATGTCGATGTAAATCGATTCTTAAATTGATAACATAGTGTTCAGGAAACGAAAATTTATTGTTCATACTCTACAATCACCCTATATACTAATGCACAGTGTGTATTTTTCTGTTGGTTGACTGGTTGCAAGAAAAATGTCACGCTTCAACATCTAAGATACGATATGATTCCATGATTAAAATAATTGTCAGGATAACAGAAATCCAGAGAACTTGAAAGTCCAAAAAAAAACAGAACATAAAAAAAACTAATCCGAAGAACGGGATATCTGGAAAACAGAAAAAATCCAGCAAAACAAAGAAAAACTGATGAAAATTTTGGATTTAGTATCAACAATTTCATGATTGACGATTTCAATGATTAGGTGAAAGTTCTATACGAAAGAAAGTTGCACTTATATCATCAAGTAGATATCATAAATTTACAAATAATTTTTATGTAATCTCATACTTTAATAATTTTCTTGAAATAACCGTATCAATACGCTATAGCTTTTCTTGTGAACAGATATGAATATCTCTCTATGTAGCGTGTATTCGTATTATTGATTTTAAGAAAAAATACAGATAGAATAATATTTTTTTAAATCTTATCCTATAATTTTATGCTAAGTGTTTTATAAACTACATTTGGAAACTTAGACACTTTTATTTCCCAGTCTTAATAGTAATAAGAGAACTCTTCTAACCATGCACTCCCTCCACAAACGCATTCATTTTTCCCAATATTTTGCACATTTCTGGCTTCAGTCCATCTGCTCCTCCCGCTTCTTACTTTTCAACTTCTCTATTATTTCCTTGTTTTCTTCATTTTTCTTTCTACATCCAGCACCTTCACATATTTGAAGGGGTCTACCGTCTATCACTATATTAGGTAGGACAAATCTCTCCTTTTCTTGCTCTCTTTTTTCTTGTCTCCTTCTTACTTCTAGTTTTTCCTCTTAACTCATCAGTCTACATTTCTTCTTTCTTTTTTTTCGGGTGGATTTTGTCCTTTGCCTCTTCTCTCATCTCTCCCTTCTCACATCTTCTTCTCTCTATGTTGTAAATTTTCAGAACTTCTCTCTCCTTTTTTTTCCATCTCTGCTTATTCATCCTTTATCAGAGATCTTTGCCTCTATTACCACTGTTCATTTCTTCAGTCATTCACTCCTCAAGTAGTCTCATTTCTCATGCCATCAATGCGCCGTTCTTTCTCTTTGAACCAAATACCTCTTCCAAGTTTCTTCTTTTCTTTCTTCTGCTCTACAGTTCTCGTGTTCCTTGTTCAGTTTTCTCTTGTTCTTCATTTACTCTCTCAGTAAATCATTTTTCCACGGCTGTTCTATATTCCCACTCCTTCCAACTCTTCTCCTATACTTCGCCTTAGCCCTTAAATGTCCTATCTGTCACATTCCTCATAATACTAATAATGCTTCTATACTCATCTCTTCTAAAACTCACCACACTTCCTCAACCCAAGCATTAAACTATTCACTTCTTTCCTCTGTAAAACTGAAATGCTCTGCTTCGTGCCTTTATTCAGTCTCTCACCCTTGCTTGTTCGTCTCCATTCGCACAATTACAGGTTATAGTATCAACAACACCCTAGTCCGAAACTGCAATCACCCCCTACTTTCATCTCCATTGACCATAACCAAGCCAATCGAACTTCTCTGTTCCCTTCTCCCCCATGTGTGTGTATGTCCTTTCACATTTCTCATCACAGTTCAGCAAAATCAGGTCATATTTCTCCCTAAAGCTGTTTATTATTTCCCGATTTACTTTTTCTTCTTGGTAATTTATAATTTTTAGTCGACAATCAAAACAATTGGTGTACATTCTTTTTCTTGAGACTGAAAGTTAGCTCATCTGAAGTAAAACGAGTTTTGTAGATTATTGATTATAAAAATTTCAAAGCAAATATAATTAAAAACGTGCTATCAAATTTCATGGGGTTTGCAGCAAAATGATAATAAACATCAGCCTCATTGATTTAAATAATATATGTATTGCATGGAGGAGACATTTAATAAATATCTTCAATTTAAATATGTATATTAGTATATGATATCGCTATCGCTTTTCTGTCTATTCCATTGTTAAACATTTTCTTTAGAAATTGAGATTGATCTTATATTTAGTTAAAAGGGATAGTAAAGTCAAAATTAATCAATCGCCAAATTTGTTTTAAATCGATTCAGAATATTTAATTATGTAATATTTGAATGCTCGTTTATTTTTAAAATGTTCATACAAAAAGTATATAATAAAATTAGCGACACCTAGCGGAGGCATTTGCACTCATCAGTATGTACGTGAGTATGTTTGTTGTTTTCATAATAATTTATGTATGCAGTAATCAACCTTTGTTTGCGTCAAAATGGTGAAAAGATTCAAGACAAGAAGTAATAGTTTTAAAAAAAAGCCATCTCTTCACTTGAGCTAGAATTCTAGATAGATAATTATCTTGGTTGGTTTGTTTACAAATTTACAAGATGGCGCCACAGATTGTGTCACCATCTACCGTTAGCATTTGGTAAGAAATTAATTATATATTAAATGATATATTTCCTTTATTAGATTTTATTGAACATTGCAATTCTACACGAATACTTTATTCTTACTAAGCAATAGTTCGACATTAAAATTGTTAAATTAAAAAATTACTGAACTGCCCCTTTAAGTGTTGCAAGTGTTAAAAATTCTAAAACGAGAGATGTAATTGACACGACCAATCGACTATGTTTTCTAGACTTTCCCAAGGCCTAATAGTATTTCTATCAAAAGAACCATAATCAATATATATGTTATGATTTATTCATTCTATGAGTGTTTATAAACTATGATTTTTGTTACTATTTTTCTATGGTTCTAGACCATAGTTAGTAAGTGTGTCGTAATTTATCTATTTCATCCTAGTTACTGGGATTAATATCTAAAATGTAAAGACAGTTGGTTAATAAATTTAATAGAAAATATAATTAATTTTAAGTTCATTGTTAACGGTATTTAGAATTGACAAAATTTTTAGTTGAAGCTAGTTCAGATATTTTTCGAATTTATTCTTTAAATAGACTTTTCAATTTTATTGAGATCCTATATATTACATATTATTATAATAATGGCCTAATGTATACCTATCTCACATTATTCACAGCTATACCTATCCACTGCCATATATTCGCCCAATTCTGCCGACAGGGAGAGGTTCCTTAGGTATATAGGACTAACACCGAATCACTTATCTCAAATCGTATTACGTAATAATAGTTATAAAGAAATCCGTACTAGCGCCTACTTGAATAAAGAAAACAAGGACTGAGATCGAACACTTTAAAATATATGGTAATAGAATAAATATTAGTATGATAAATGCGAACACAAACTAATCATATCTGTAAAAAACGGACAGAGATAAATAGTCTTACCACAAACACTACTTTGAAATAATACGGTTGTAGCAACTACTTTTGGCCGAAATGGGAGAATAGATATCATATCATTTTACAAGTTCATTCCAATTTCCAGGAGAAATTACCGAAAATTCAGTATTCTCATCAACCTGAAATCATCATCATAGATTCATTGATATCATATTCATTTTACCACCATGGTCACCCCATGAATTAAATAGTTAGATAACTAGTTAATTCATGAGTCCACCAATCCCTTCATGCCGTCAGGTATCTTCATATTGTTTCTGAAATATTAAAAGGCTTCCAATTGTCGAATTAAATAAATTAGTAATATATATGTTTCATTTTTATAAATTATGTTAGCTGTTATACTACCAATATTTAATTTTAACGAGAGATACATAATTTTAAGCGATATTGGATACTGTTTAGTGTTTTCCATTAATAATTCTTTATTCTATAATTTGATTACTGTATTGAATTTTTTAAAATTGCTAACTAAATTAAATTTCGTATTAGTAGTTTATGGCTAAGTAATTAGAATTCTGTCTTAATACTGTAGTGTTTATGTGTTTATATAATTTCCTTTAAAAATATTATTCCGTCTGTGTTAGAGTCGATTCTCTATTATTGCAAATAATTATTAAATCGTTATTATAACACATTTCACTCATAAAAGTATTTCCATAAGTGATTAATTTTCCATATCAGGTAATTAAAACATCTAGTTGTATGAAGAAAAGTGTCAGAGGAAATATTATAAATGACAAAGCCCAAGCCATTTGAAATTAATGAAACACTTTTAACGACGATATACAAAATAAACAATGTAATGACAATGAAGATGTTTTGTCTGGTTGACGTCATCGCAGCATCATTTTAAATTCAAAATTAATGGTATTGAACTATTTTATCTCAAGCAAACTGTTTCATTGATGTCATTATGTGGAAATTTTAATATATAAGAATAATTAGTCAGCCTTTAAAACCGATATTTTTGATTATGAGTGAATTGCCTTGATGACGTCATTAAGACTAAACTCTCTATTGTCACTACTGTGCCTTTTCTTGTTTTACTGTAACTTAGCTCAGTATGTTAACGCCATATTGTGGCACTGAAGTTATTCGCGAATTCTATCACGCGGGAGGGTAAATATTACCTCCCTAAGCTTTTATTTCTCTTTCATTATCATATAAATTCAAAGCAACAGATACTGTGAATATTGATAGTGAGAGCTATCACAATTTTTCTTCTAAATCGTCGTGATGGCCTGCTAATCAAGATGTCTCGCTCATGTATTTTCGATTCTCCTCTGGAGGCATTTTCGAACTCTTATTATTCAGCACATGCTGACCTGAATGGAACAAAGCCTACTACTACAACAAACACTCAAGATGGACAAGAAAATTATTTCAACTCGTCCGTCCTCTCAACTCAGTAATTCTAAGATTCATAACCGTGGAAACTCTTCGGAGCAGCATGTTAATGGTGGAGCAAACAATAAAGGTTGGTACCTACTACCTACCTAGTTTGACAATAGCCATTATGATTTATGTAGTCACTTTAATAAAACATCTTTCCGTCCTAAGTTCCTAGCTCCTAATTTTCTTATGTATCTACCTAGGCGGCTAGGCCTATACTAGCCTAGCTACTTTCTTAAAATTACTAAGAAACATAATGAGAGTGAGAGGGTAGTAGTACTGTAGGTAGTTAGTAGCCTCAGGGCTCAGCCCTCAGGTATGAATGCTGGAATGGGTATAAACTTTATAGGTAAATTTGTGCTTTAGGTCCCCCACTGATTTTTGATATTTTGACCTTTTTTTTATTTATACCTAGGTTAAGCCAGACTGCACTGTGCAGGAACTGGTAAAGAAATCCTCTATTTTAGCTTCAGTTCTCCGTAAAATACATGTAAATATACCTAGAAGGAAATTAAGGATTGTTCGCACAGAATATGTTAAAAATGTCCCATATTCTGCCGACTGGAGGTTAAGGCCAGCCAACTGACTTAGGCCAGGTTTTAAACTTTTAAAGCATGTCCAAAATTGCCATTTTCATGGTGAGTTTGTGACTGTTTTTTTAAACCCTTCAATTGTGAATGGCGAGAAATATCAATTTTTCTCCTATGCTACAATGATAATTGATAATTTAATCATTTTGGAGAGGAATTTGGTGAATTTTTGAGAGACTGATGGAGAGTTTATTGGACATATATACTATTTTAACCTGTCTGCAGAATATGGAACAGTTTTCCAAGACTCTGTAGGAGTTTTGATTGAATTTTAGAAATTGGAGATCTCCGCTGGAGATCTTTAATTAATTCCTATGTTAACATTAATTTAGCTGCGGGAGATTTTGAATTAATTCCAATGTTACCAATAATTTAGCTGCGGGAGGTTCTGAATCTGCTGCCGAGAGACGAGAGTCAGAGAATAACTCTCTCTCAAATTAAAATCTCTGCGTATGAAGAGACACATTCTGCAGACTGGTATTTTACTTGGGGTGAAGACCCAGTCTGCAGAATGTGTCTCTTCTCTTGTCCCGCAGAGATTTTATTTTGAGAGAGAGTCATTCTCTGACTCTCAGCAGCAGATTCAAAATCTCCCGCAGCTAAATTAATGGTAACATAGGAATTAATTCAAAATCTCCCGCAGCTAAATTAATGGTAACGTAGGAATTAATTCAAAATCTCCTGCAGAGATCTCCAATTTCTAAAAATTCAATCATAAACTCCCGCAGAGAGTCTTGGAAAAATGTTCCATATTCTGCAGACTGGCCAGTCTGAAAAGAAGGTCTACACAGACCCCTAGTTTAAGAGTATGCCAGATTGCATTAGTTCCAGTCTGTATTTGGTGCACAAAATTCCACTGACTTTTTCAAAAAGCTGAATAAATCCATCATAAATATCCAGTAATTTGGCTGATCCACCAAAATTTTGCTTATTTTTCAACCGAAAATTAATGGTAACATAGGAATAAATAGCTAAAAATCCACCGACTTTGCCAGAATATTATTTTCAAAGGGAAAAAATTCCACCGACAAGTCGGTGGAATTTACCACGAAATACAGACTGGCATTAGTTGTCTAAGAGCCGCCATTTCACAAACAGGTTATTTGAAGAGCCGTGGGGATATCATATCTGAGCCGTGGGGATATCATATCTGAGCCGTGGGATAAAAATCGCGAGCCGTGGGATAAAAATCGCGAGCTGTGGGATAAAAAATGAGAGCCGTGGGATAAAAAATGCAAGTCGTGGGATAAAAAATGTGAGCTGCGGAATAAAAACTACAAGCAATGGGATATAAAGCCGTGGTGGAAGGAGCAATTACTACCTAGATTCAGTTACTTATTAACAGACTGGGAATATTTGATCAAGTGAAAATTCACATTTGATGAGCCGCAAAGTTTTGAAACTCTATATAAATGTCTTTTAGAAGACCGCAAATTTCGAAAGAAATTCACAAAGAATGCAATCTGGAGAGTATGTACCAAGTCGGCGTCGCCAATTAATTGTTGACTTAAAATTTGTGAAAATAAGTATCTTTCCCATATATAGACGACTATTGAGCACTTTAATTAGATTTAAAATTAAAATTGGTGACTCAAGAATATGTATGAACGGCGGAAAGCATCTTTGTTGAAATGTAAACCAAGCCGCCATTTTGTTTTGATATGGCGCAATGTATATTGTATATCAGTTTTCTGCGAAAGATTGCAATCTTTTGTTATGAATGATGTGGTCACTACTTGTCATTTCAATTTGATGCTCTCTAACTAATTATTTGGAAAAAAATGAATAACTATGAAAGAAAGTATGCCTCTCTGTGATTTTCTGGTATCAGGTTGTTTGCCTCTCTCTGATTGGCTGATACACTCTCAATTATATAATGTATATTAAGGTATGTTTACTTTTGATAATTAGGTAGGTATAATAATAAGGTATTGACAACTGTCGACTTTAAAAATTGGAATTAAATTTTGACGGCTGGCTACTGCATTACTAATTTTTGTTGACTTATTTTAGAGATATATTGGCGACTCGATGAACATTCTCTGAAACTAGGCCCAGACCCAGGATTTTTTACAGAAATTGGGACTTGGGCGCAGCAAATAACATGGGAATATAGGAATTAAATTGGACTTGGGCGCAGGATTAATCCACAAATCTTGCTGTACTTTTCAGACTGGGTAAAGGCCATGTTTCAAAGTGTGGCAAGAAAGTCGCCAGTTTAGTGAGAAAATGAATCCAGGTCACCACATTTAAGATACTTTAAAGAAAAAATTTGGCTTCCTAGTGTAGATTTTACACTTGAAAATATCCTCATGCTTCATGTCTGATGCATGTGCATCTCTTGAGACTATTTTATGAGTTAGGTATTTACTTGTAACTTGTTATTTACATGTTTATCAATTTATTTCACCCCTTAATAGTTGCCAGTACACTGGCGACTTTGTCCATACTTTGAAACATGGGGTAAAGGGAGCCATTTTCCATGTATAAGAGTATGTCAGTTAAAGCCAATTAATTGGCTTAGATTTCAAAAGGTCAAAACTCATATATGTCTAATTGGTTCGAAATTTTGAATTAATTCCTACATTCACATGTTAATTTTGGCTTGAAATCTTCAAAAAATGAGCCAAATTGGCTTACAATTTTCCAGCCTCTGAAACATGGGCCATTTTAAGATATTTTTCAATAATCCCATTTGTAGGGGAAACTCTTTGTTTTTGAGATATACATAGGTTAAGTTTGGGGATCTGGACAGTCTGGAAGGGTACATTTTCAGTTAAAACGTATATCACTATATCATGGGGCGTGCCGCCCCCTGAAACCCCCTGCCAGGTTACTAAACAATCATGATGTGTGCAGTAAAAGTACAACAAACTAGCAGATAACATGAACTAGCTACATTACCATTTTCATGGCACTTAGATTGTCTACATAAAAACTTAATTGAGCTAGCGCTATATCTCAAAAACGAAGAATTTTCACTACTAATTGTATTCCTGAAAAACATCTTAAAATGACTCCCTTTACATATAAAGTGTTAAAATATCAAAAATTGGTGGGGGACCTAAAGCACAAAATAATCACTTCAAAGTATAAGGTAATTTAAATTTGCCTGGTAGCTAATAAAGCATGTGACAAAACGCCATTTAATTTAATGGCGAGTTTGTGATTGTTATTTTGCAAATCATGCTATGTTGTCTGTTCCAGAGACTGACAAATTGTAAGCCAATCTTTGAACCAAAATTCTGAGCCAAGCTAATTTGACTCACTTTTTTTAATTTCAAGCCCAAATTTAACATGGGAACATAGGAATTAATTTAAAATTTTAAGCCAAATAAACATATCGGCAAATGGTGAAATCAATGATATGGAGAGAAATATGTATTTTTCTCCTATGCTATAATGTTATTTTGGAGATAATTTATGATAATTTGGTCATTTTTTTAAGAGAAATTGTTTATTTTTAGAGAGAGTTGGACCATGTAGCTAACTAATAATAAAGCATGTCCAAACTCGCCATTTTAGTGGAGAGTTTGTGACCAGGTAGGAAAGCATGTCCAAACTCGCCATTTTAATGGCGAGTTCGTAACTTATTTTGAGCCCTTCAATTTTCTTCTATGCTACAATGTTATTTTAGAGAGAATTTTTGATATATTGATCAATTTGGAGAGAAATTTGATGATTTTTGGAGAGACAAATTAAGATTTTATGAGCCATACTTTTCCATTTGAGTTTGTATTGTTATTTTGAGCCCTTTAATTGCAAATGACGAGAAATGTCTAATTTTCTCCTATGCTACAATTTTTTTGGAGAGAAATTATGGTAGTTTGACCATTTTGGCAAGAAATTTGGTTTCTCTTGGAGAGACAAATGGAGAGTTTATGAGCCATACTATTTTACTTAGGAGCTGCCGAGCTCAGCTGCCACTCTGCATAATGCATCTCTTCTCCTGCAGAGATTCTAATTTGAGAAACAGTTACTCTCTGACTCTCGGTAACAGATTCAGAATCTGCCGCAGCTAAATTAATGGTTTATGAGCCATACTATTTTACTTGGCTGTATGGCAGTTTCCCTCATCCCTGCCATACTTCCATATCTCACTTTTTTGTGTTTTCTTAATTATAATAAAGTAAACTATAACTATGAAAACTTGTATTGGAATTCATATTTCAAATCACTTTGTAGATTAATTTTTCAAATAATGATTAGATGATATATTAATAGCTATCTAATAGTAATTATCTTTTTTCAACACAGAAGTTAGTAGAAAGCAAGTGTGTGTCGGCAAGAGAGTACAGAGCAAGAATGGAGAGGTGGATTCAATTAGTAGAAAGAATGGATGGGGCAGAGCTGCCAACAAGGTTGGACGAAATAAGGAAAAAGGATGCTCTACGGGTGAACAGGTGAGAATGCATCCAATCTTGGTAATTTTATTTGTAGCCTTCAAATGTTTGTGGTCCCATAGTAGTAATAAACTTGAATGTCTCAAATGTAATAATTTAAATTTATTATTCTGCTTATGTGAACTGATAATCTCATTACAGGTAGGGAGTGGCAGTCGCTGGTCTAATGAAGATCCAGATGAAGAGTTGATTCTAGCTGGCAATGCAGCCATGCCACTCTTGTGTGGACGCAGAATGCTCGGCAGTGGAAGAGAGATAACTGAGAGAGTAGATTCTTGGTTTGAGCGTGACCATCGGTCTAATAGTGGCTATGATGGTAGGAACAGAGGCAAGAAATATGGCAAGAGTTTCTCAAAGAAACACAGCGATCTTCACAGTTGGATGGCCAGGTATGACCTATAAATCTAAGAAACCTATTAAAATTGATTTACTTCATCTTTAAAGTGTAGCTATAGCTGTTTGGGTTGTGTTGATCTGAATAATTTATCTAGCTAATCATTCCACATAACATTACAGATTCTAAGTTACGGGAATATTTCTGCAATATACATTAGGGTGGGCCAAAAAACAACATTTTGGAAATTACTTATGGAATAGTAATATAAAGTTGATGTGACAAGTAGAGGTACGTGTACTGAAATTTGAGTGAATTCTGACATGATTAACAGTTTCCCCCAGGCGATTCAAATATCAGAAAAGTAACAATTTTGGTGATTTTTACTACATTTTGGCAAAAAACTCAAACTCTGATTTTTTTTTAGAATAGGAAGATAGCTTGAGAAGAGCTTATTTTGGTGTTTGTGCCGGAAAATCAGACTGGTACGACAATGTTTACAGTTGCCCCCACCCTCCAAATTGTTTGAATTTAGGTACAGCTTGAGACTGTAGTCAGTGTAGACTGTGTAGTGCTCCACACTTAGGGAGGTCTGGTGCTCAATGAATAACATAATAAGGAAAGAAATTGAGCAAAAACATTAATAATTGATAAATAAACCAACATTTCCATATTTGGGACACTTGGTAATTCAAAAAAGTTGACAAAGCGAATTGCATGGGTTATTATCCAATTGCTGAAATCTGAGTAAATTCGAAATTTTTGCAATAAGAAAATATTGATAAATGTTTTTTATTAAATGAAACAAATATAATTCTCAAAGTTATTTTGAGAATTAAATTACTTCTATCTTATCACAATAACAGCATGATTGCTCTAGAAGCCAAATTTTAAGAGAAATATTGTAATAGTAATATATTTTACAAAAAAAGGGCTGGGGGCAACTCAAAACTATCAAATATTAATCTTCAATTTTGCAAGTTGTGTTTTTTCATAACGTGCCAACTAGTTTTATCTATTCCACTGAAAAAAAATCGAATATTTCAAAATTAATGGGAAAATATCATTTTGTACAAAATTTCAAATGTTTCGGGGCAACTCAAAAATATCTAGAAATAGCCTGGAAATTGGCATGCAATGTTCTTTTATAACGTATCAACTTATTATAATTATTCCATATGAAAATTCTGAAGTTTGTCCAAAACCCCTATTTTTTGGCCCACCCTAATATACATATTTTGCTAATGAATATGAATCTCTTGGCCATCTTTAACTGCCTGATGCGTAATTCTCACTTTGCTGCTTGCAGTGCTCAGTTCCTGGTGAATCGCTCTAAAGAAGTGACTTCACAGGCTTCTCTCAAACTCCCCATTGGTTACTCCTCCCCTTCCTCACCCCCTGCAAACCCCCTGAAGGAGACTCCTGATGACACTGTAGACTGGGTGTCTGTGGAGGAGGTGGTGTTGCACAGGACTGAACTCGCAAACTGTCCCATCTGCTGCTACCCTCCTGTAGCTCCTAAAGTGAGTTCTATTGGTTTGTCTTAGTTAGTAGAATACATTTTATCCAACTGTTCCATGTTTTTGATGATGATAACTGCTGATATCATCAATCTGATTAGCTAATGATTTTTTCTTAAAATTGAAAATATGAAACTGATCAACAGCTCAGAACTTGCTGATGATAGACATTTCAATAGGACTTATTATTTACTTGATTAAGACTTCTAAATTGCCTTTTCACCTTTCTGATTGCTTCTTAGTTTTGTATTTAATTTCCTTTTCCTGTTAGTAATATGATTCTTGGTTAAAAGCATTCTCTATTTCTTCATTATTCCCCTTTTCCAGGTGACCAAGTGCAGTCACGTGTACTGCTTCAATTGCATCCTCCACTACTTGGCTCTCACTGACAAGAAGGGAGCCAGTTGTCCCATTTGCTACGAGGATGTAGAGATACCCCATCTTAAGAGGTGGGTACTTATTTGGCTGGATGGGACTGTAAAATTATATAGAGAAGCTACTAGCTACTGTATATATGTTGGAGGATTACATAAATTAACTAAATATATAGATTTTATATGTGATTTTTATTGCTAATTTTTATCTATTATAGCTCCTTTATTTCAGTGTTAATGTTAATGTGTTAATCAATATATCATTAATATCAAAGTTGAATATTGAGTCTTCTACTTAATCCAGAAATGGGTGTCTGGTTCTTTATCGAGTCTATTAACTGTTCAAACTGCTCTTTTTGTGTTTAAATAAAAATATATTAATGCAGTTCATGCTACAGGAATAATTACGGACATCATGATAAGTTTTCGTCTTAGTGCTTTCACGTATTTTTCTAATTGTCTCTTGCCAGTGTGGTGACTGTGGTGCACCCTAATTACTGCTCTGGTGGAGTCATCACCATGGTGCTCAAGAAGGCTGACAGACTGAATGGTGACCACCAGATGTATGCAGGGGAAAGAAAAATAAGTGCCACCAGGGAGAAGGTATTTAATTTAGGGGAAAAAAAGATATACCAAGTATTTTCTTTTAATTTTACCTACTTCCAAATAATAATTAACTTTTTTACGAAATTTTCTTACTCGAAATGAATTAATGTTCTTACTTGTTAGCTAAAGATGTTAATTTCCTCATTAAATTTTAATACCCTCTTTATTTCAGGTTCAAGAGATCATTGAGAGAGAATTGACTGCTTTGGAGACTAAGTTGGTGGATGAAAGAGACGAGCCTGAGAGTTGCTTTGTGGAGCAGGCCATAGGGTTGGTGAGGGAGAGGAAGGACTCATTGCAAGAGTACTCTATAGACAATCTGAGTGAAGGGCACCCTTCGTCTCCTGCCCATCACTGCAGAGTCGCTCACAAAAGACAGATGAGTGGTTGCTCCACCTCTAGCAATGAAGGAAGTGTTTTCTCCACCAGCATATCTAGCAACTCCTCCATAACAGCTAGTCTGTCAGACCTGAAGGTGTGTGATGAGAGTAAGAAAGAAGAAGAGCCTCTGACTGAGGGTAAGAAAGAAGGGCAGCCTCTGACTGAGGGTAAGAAAGAAGGGGAGCCTCTGACTGAGGGTAAGAAAGAAGGGGAGCCTCTGACTGAGGGTAAGAAAGAAGGGGAGCCTCTGACTGAGGGTAAGAAAGAAGGGGAACCTCTGGAGTTCTCTCTAGAGACTGGCTGTAAGAGCAAGTCTCCCAAAGCTCTCTACTTCTACCAGGCGGTGGATGGAAGTCACGTTTACCTCCACCCTGTGAATGTCTCAATGCTGGTGGCTGAATATGGAGAAGGAGCCAACTGCCCACAGTCTATCACTGCTAATATTCTAGAAAAACAGTGCTACATCTTGGATGAAGATCTGAAGAACAAGTACAAGTATCTGCAGCATTTACCCCTTCACTGTCCCTTCGAAACTGTCGAACTGAGTCTTTCCGAACCATTGATATCTAAGAAGATTATCTCTGGCTATCGAGAGTCTCTCTCCAAGAGGGAGAAGGTGCGTAAGGCGCGTGCACAAGAGGAGCTGAAGATTGAGAGGAGAAACATTGCTCTGCAGGAGGAGGAGATGAGTGGTAGACTCTTTAAGAGGATTAACAGCGAGGCGAGAGCCATACAAAGTGGCTGTGAAGTTGACTCACTGTCCAATGACCCTAAGCTGCTAGATGAACACTTCCCCCAAATGGGAGTGAAGAGCTGTAGAGAAGAGAGTGAAGGGACTGCTGATGCCCCTCCTTCATTTGCCAATATGGTGCGTGCTAAGAATAAGACTAAGGTGAAGGAGCGTGGATGCATGTGGCCCTCTCTAGGTGGTACTGAAGAGCAGCAGACGGGTGGAGGTGGTGCTTGGGGCACACCTACAGGTGCCCCTTCATGGGGTGCTAATGCTAAGGAGGAACCTTCTGAGGAAGACTTCAATGCCCCTGACTTCAGGCAGACTTTCTCGCAAGGCATTGACATTCTCTTCACTTCTAAGGGTGCGCCTCAAAAGAAAAAGAAGGGCAGGAAAGGAAAGAAGTGAGGCAATGTGTTGCTTCAAAGATAACTTTTGTTAGTGTCCTTAATTACATGTTTGAACTTTTAATTTAGGAGTGTTTCTTTTAAATATGTATTGGGACAGAATTAAAAAAAATTCAATTGTGTTCAATATTTATATTTAGGTTATGATTTTTTTGTCGGTTGTCTCTAATTAATTATTTGAAATTAATTCAATTTAATAAACAATAAAATAAATTTTTAAGTGTTTTTATGAACTTAAATTTTTGTATTAACTATTCATATTTACTCAAATACTTTGTTGATGTTTGAGTAAGTTTACTGTTTATATTAGCTATATACTCTTATTATATATCATAGTCCTGCAATGTATATTATTTGACATTACACTGTACAAAATACTGATAGACCTTATTTACCTGATAACCCCATTGGTTCTATCCTGAAGATGTCTGTGGTAAAAGAAAGAGAAGAGGGTGGTGTCCATTGGGCCCCGAACTGTTTTAATTTGGATTCTACATTTTCTTTTATTTTCACCATGTTTACCCTTTTTTTAACTGTACTTGCAATTTTAGAAGAGAGCGCTTAGGTTATGCTCTTCAACTACGAGGCCTTTGACTTTAGTGTTAGATAAGCTTAATTTACTATCACTTCTTCATTTTCCTCTTCCATTCATAAGTGGAGCCATCAGTGCTTTTGGCACATTCCTTGGTAAGTGACTGCATTCACGGAGTAGCTTTTCTACTTTCCTGAGCATTGTCACCGATGATGGTAGGTGACTTTGTAGGAGCCACTTTCCTTTCTGACTGCTTCTTCCAGTCCCTTGTACTTATTTCCTTTTGATATCAGCGAAAACGACGTTAATCCTCTACTAAAGTAAAATTAATTGCAATACACAACACATTTCTTAATTAGCAGGTCATACTATTGTCACAGAGTAGCTTTTCTACATCGATGAGCCTGACCAAGAAGCCTGTGGCTTATTTTTCATGTCAACATCTTCTTTGAAGTCCCTTGTACTCGTCTCTTCAGGCATCAACGAATTGACATTTAAAGATATGGGTTCATTTGCTTCAAATAAAATATTTAAGTTTATTATCTAAACAAGTTTTTTCTTCAATTTTAAAATATATTTTAACTGAGATTTTGGTAGATAATTTTACTAATAATTAACTTTTTAAAATACTATAGCATTTGCAAATTAAGTTTCTTTAGACATTTCAGTTATTTACCATCTCATTATTGGACTGATAAAAATTAGAAAAAAATATTTATTATATTTTATTTATATAAAACTTCTTACAAAAATCAATAGAGAACAAGGTTAAAAAAATATAAAACTAGTTAAAATTAAACCTGGTACAATTATAGAATAAAAAGTATGACCACTGGATTCAAATGTAGACTACAAAATGTCATGCTTCTAATAAGTAATAATTGAATTCTAGAATTTATATTAATGGCAAACACTACAAAAAATATAGAATTAATTTCAGTTATAGGACTGATTAGATTTAAAGTCTTAGTTTCCTCTCTATACATACATCTGATTAACATTACAATTATCTAACGAATTAGTGTTGTCCATTCTTGAACTACCATCATGCACTTATATTATTGCTAATTAATAATTGAATATTTATGGTATATTTCAAAGTATTTTATTAAGTAACGTAACTATATTTCAAAATAGGTTCTGATTAACAGCAAAGGTATAATTGTTGGTAGCAATCAGAATCACCCAAAATTAAACTCTCCACCATACATGGCTAAACTCAACTTACATTCATCTTAAAAAATAGTTAGCAATGGATATGAACATTGGTTTATTGCAATGGTTGATTCTATTTACAGTTATTGTTTCTCATAAATAACGAGCCTGTATAATCTCAGAGAGGAACTGTTGTAAATGAGGTCATAAATTCAGAGTCTCAATATTATTATATTCATTGGCATACATGTACAAATACTCTACCAACCAGTGAGTTAAGTAAATGTTAATTAATTTAGTAGGGGTTTAAAGTCAGCTTCAGAATCAAAGGCGATGTCGCTGATGTCAAAAGGAAATTAAATACAAGGGACTCGAAGAAGCAGTCAGAAACCAAATTGGATCCAAGAAAAAAGTCACCAGATAGTGACAAAGCTTATGGATACAGAAAAGCTACTCGGTGAATGCAGTCACTTACCAAGGAATGTGACAAAAAGAGACACAAGCACTGATGAGTGGAAGAGGAAAATGAAGAGGCGATAGTAAATGAAGCCCACCTAACCCAAAAATCTAAGACCTCGTAGTTGAAGAGCGTAACCCTAGCGCTATCCTCTGAAACTGCAAGTAGTGTTAGAAAGACATATAATCCAAATTACAACAGTTCGGGGTAAAAGGGATAGAGCTACAAGAAGGTTGACGGAACCAATGAGTAGGTAGACAAAATAGGAAAAGGAGACAGAAAAATATGAGTATTTACACCCGAGGGGAGGGGGTTACCACCAAATAGCTAAAATATAAATGTTAATATAATAATTATGAAAATTAGGTAGCAAAGTCAGTTCTCAGCAAAGTTACTCTTCAATTAAAATGAACAACAAAACCCACACATAAGCTTAAAAATTTAGAAATTACTATACTAATAAAGTAAATTTAGTATTACCTAATAAAATTATTTAAACAAAATTATTTTTCTAACGAATATTACGTTACATAGCTATTAGAATTTGGCTACATAGTAATATTAATATTATGCTACATAGTAGCACAATATATTCATCGAAAACCGAGTGATAGATGTTACTATATTTAATGAAAATAATAAACATGATTAAAAAGGAACAAAACTGACACAGTTTGAAGAAAATCTAGAAGTTCAAATAAAACTCTATACGAATTATCTATCATTCTTTCAAGTATGCATTAGCTATCACAGTTCGTCCTAGTCCATTCTCTAATGTTTACCATGTTTTCTAAGATTCACTAAAAAGTATAAATTACTTCAGTTCACATGTTGCAATACTTTAACGGAAATAGGCTAAGTAATTATTGTATTTGTGACTCGTTACTAAAATCACAATATTCTCCATATTTTCATTTACTATAAAGATATTATTGCATTGATTTTTGTTATACATATTTATAAAAAGCCATCATATCTCTGTTTAGTTTCTTTCTCAGTCACAAATAAAATGCAGGAAAGCTACTCCCTGTATGCAGTCACTTAACAAGGAATGTGACGAAAAGAGACACGAGCACCATTGGCTGCACTCACGGAGGGAAGAGGAAAATGAAGAGGTGATAGTAAATGAAGTCTACTTAACACAAAAATCTCGAGACTTAGTAGTTGAAGAGCATAACCCTAGCGCTATCTTCTAAAACTGCAAGTAGCGTTAAGCAATGATAAACATATAATAAATGAAAAAGATGATACATAAGGTAATACAAATTACAACAGTTCGGGGCCCAAAGGACGCCAACTCCCTTCTCTTCCATTCACCACAGACAGCTTCAGGATAGAGCCTTAGGGGGCTTCTAATAAAGAAGAGTATTATATAATAAACATATTCTGTATAGCTACTAATTATTTCACTTAGCTATGATGGCTATATTATTTTACCGATCCGATTGTTTAGAGAGAGTGAAAGGTTATTCATGCAAATATTTTCTGAGCAATTAAAAGAGTATGAATACCTAACTCCAAACGTCTGATGAATATCTTTTCTTCGATATTAATTTTTTGACATAATCCTCAGCCTGCTGTTGAGTTTTGCCTCCAACATTCTTGCAAATCTCAACAATGGTGGCATTGACTTCCCTAGCCATGACTTTAGCATCACCGCAGACGTACAGGTTGCCCTTCTTATTCTCCAAGATGTCCCAAACCATCTCTCCATCCTTGGCCAGTAGATGCTGAACATAAACCTTATCAGCCTGGTCTCGACTGAAAGCCAAGCGCAAGTCAACAATACCCTCAGACTCGTACTTTTTCAGCTCGTCTTTGTAGATGAAGTCCACAGACTCGTTCCTGCATCCAAAGTAGAGGACAGTCTTGCCAACATTGATGCCTTTCTCCTTGGCAATGGCTCGCTCTTGGAGAAAGCCTCTGAAAGGTGCGAGTCCTGTGCCAGGCCCTATCATGATGATGGGGACTTCACTCTTGACAGGCAGGCGGAACTGAGACTTGCGCACAAAAATAGGGACTTTGTAGACATTCTCTTCAGATGGCTTCTGGGGAAGCAGCCAATTGGTACAAACACCATAGTTTGTTCTGTTAGTTAGAGTATCATACTTCAGTACCACAGCTGTGATGTGAATGCTGGTAGGATGAGCTTTGGGAGAAGAGGATATGCTGTAGTACCTCGCTTGTAATCTAGGTAGTAACTCACACATGTAATCAAGAGGGGGTTTACAGGTTGGTAAATCTTCCAGAACATGGATTATATTTCTAGCACTCTTGACAATCCAATCCTGGTAAGCAGCTTTTCCATCTTCACTGTTACTAGTGATAAGACTTAACTTCTCTTTATCTTCTTCATTTTCGGTATAGGGAATGAGTTCCTTCAGGACATGAGTTCTAGGTACTGCGTTAATGTCAACATAGTAAGAGAGTGCTGTTCTGTAAGAGCAAGGGCAGGGGAATGGTGTTCTCTTGGAGCTGAACTCATCAGTGTTAGTGAGAGTGAACACAGTCTCTGGGTTCTTATTGAGTAATTTGCAGAGGGTTTCTACTTGTTCCACTTTGTTGACTGGATAAGTTGCAACATGATCCCCTGCATCATACCTGATCTTAGAACCAGTAATGTCTAACTCAATGTGCATGCAGTTCCTGTCACCTCCTTCATGTAACTCTTTGTTCTCAGTGATTTGTGAGATGAAAGGATTCTTAGCATCATAGGGTGGTCTCTGTTTCTCAGCAGTGTACGACTTGAGTCTGTTGACTTCACCGGTGAAAACTTTACTGTAGTCCGGTGTCTCCAGCTCTGTGGCATTATATTGCCTCATGTTAATATCTTGTGCTGAGCTGTCAACTCCGAACAAATCACAGACTTTGGGCCAGAGTTCATCTTTCCACATAATGAAATCATCTTCCATGTTTGCATCATCATCACCCTCTCCCATCTGATAGATGCAGTTGGCACCCAGTTCTTTGAGACGTTTGTTGACATATCGTCCTGTGGCATTGAAATGTTCGTATGTTTTATTGCCCAAAGCAAAGACTGTGTAATTCAATTTGGAGAGACTCATCTCTTCATCAATAAGCATTTGATAGAATTCAGCAGCATTGTCTGTAGGGTCCCCCTCTCCATAGGTAGCCATGCAGAAAATTGCTAGATGCTCTTCTACTTCTTCTGAAAGTCTTTCTAGGTCTTGCATTGAATACTCTTCAGGATCAGCAACCATACCCTGGAGAAATATTTGAATTGAATTCAATTGTGAATTTTCTTAAAAATAGATCATATCAAGATATTTTTAATCTAATTTTTATTATTTATCAAAGAGCATTAATAGTAAAACACTCTACAAACCTTTAAACCATACTTGGTAGCTTCTTTAGCCAATCTTCCAGCAAATTCTTCAGCAGTTCCAGTTTGAGAGCCATAAAAAACAATCACTTTGCTTCCAGACTTTTTCATCTTGCCAATGAAACTTCCATCTTCAGATAAATCACCAGATTTCATAGAGGGACCAGAACTGCAATCAAATAAATATGGATTTGAGTAATGACTGAAGAGAGCTTTATTCTGATGAACCATAATTTACTTGATTAAGAATATAATAAAAACATAGCTATTTGGTATTCTAATAAATAGAAGTTGAAAACTATTGTATTCTAATAAATAAAATAAAAAATATTGTATTCTAATAAACAGAAGTTTAGAACTAAAGGTTAAATTATATTCTGATGAAGGTATATTATATAGCCAGCTACTAAAATGAACTAGTAGCTAACTATATTAATCTTTGAAATATTGAATAAATTTTGCAATAATAACAAAAAAATCCATACCTGCTGATATGGATGTTGCTTGGTAGAGCTTGATTATCATCTTCACTTGAAGTCTTGTAGTAATAGTAAAGCACTATCACTGCAATCACTGCTACAAGAACACTGTCATATGCATTGATGGAGTACCAAGCATCTTCAACTACCTCTTCAGCCGCCATTTCAATGTTTTCACTCATTTTTTAGATCAGTTGAAACCGAGAGAAACTAATTTCAAGTTAGATGTGAATTTTTAGAAAGATCTGGTGAGGTACCTGAAATATTAAGTTGCTAATAAATGAATAGAATCCCAATATACTCAATCTCAAGCCACAGGAAAAAATGTAAAGGTTTTTAAGACCATTTTATCTCTAACTGGACCAAATACTATGGGTATGTAACCTTTAAGAAACTGTACCCTACTTATTTCATTTCATCCACAGTCCACATACAATCCTGCCAAGTAAAATAGAAAAGTTCATAAACAGATTAAACTCTCCATTTGTCTCTGCAAAAGAAGTTAAGCTCATTAGATATTTCTTGCCATTAGTACTTGAAGGGCTCATAGTTATATCAAATTCACCAGGCAAATAGTGAGAAAGGCCTTGCTTTATCATCTGGTGATTCTGTTAGTAGGAAGTAGAGGGAAAATAAAGTATTTTCATTTTACAAAAAAAAACATGAAAAAGTGAGATACTACAATAGCAACAAAAATTTCAATAGGTACAAGTTATAATACTGTCAGACAGTCAATGGATGAAAGTAGCTATGTTGAACTTTGAAGGGTGAGACTGGTGAGAGGAATGTTATTGATAGTGTTTCTTATCAGTTAGAACTTATCACATTATTCACATTGTGAGTTGTGACACAGCTAATTACTAAGTAGAGTCCATATATGGAATACTTCAATAACAGTCCGCAGATTTTGAAACATTAACATTTTCTGTGTGAATCTTCTAGTCCTATTATTATGTTAGGCACATTTGACTGATCTGAAATATTGACTGACTTCGCTGCGCAATCTATTGTCAACCAGAAGCAAGCAATCATCGATCGATTTGTGAATGTTCAAATTAATTGTAATTTTTCATAGTATATGAATCTAATTGGCCCATTTGATCCAGGCTTAGACAACAGAAATTGATATTTTTCATACACAAGTGACACATAAATACTTGCCTTGTTCTCAGAAAACTTGAAAAAGGAAAAGTACACATAAAATTGTAAATAAAGTTACTATATATCTAGCCAGATTATAAAGCATGTCCAAACTCGCCATTTTAATGGCGAGTTTGTAAGTTATTTTGAGCTCTTCAATTGCAAATGGTGAGAAATATCTAATTTTCTCCTATGCTACAATGTTATTTTGGAGTGAATTTATGATAATTTGATCATTTTGGAGAGGAATTTGGTGATTTTTGGAGAGAGCTGGAGTCTGGAGAGACAAATGGAGAGTTTATGAGACATACTATTTTATTTGGCTATCTAGGAAGAATTTCATCTCAAAGACTCAAACTGACAGTTAAATCTCTCACCTCTCAAGTATATTGAAACATCATAAACGTCAAACATCTTACTTTAATTGTTTTACAAAATGATATTGTTAAATTTGCTAAATTAGTAACTTTCAATTTCAAATTTTTTTTTATATTATTTATGTACCTAGTTCCAGTCTGTAGAATATGGGAGATATTTGGGATTTTCTCTCTGAACAATTCTGAATTAATTCCTATATTTACATTAATTTTGCTATGAACACTTCTGAATTAATCCCTATATTTACATTAATTTTGCTACGAACAGACCAGTCTGCAGAAACTGGTAAAGTGTTTGTAGAGACTAGAGATCACTTATTTTGTTTATAGCAAAATTTATATAAATATAGCCTATAGGGATTATTCAGAAGTGTTCGTAGCAAAATTAATGCAAATATAGGAATTAATTCTAAATTGCTCGGAGAGAATATCCCAAATATCTCCCAAATTCTGAAGAATGGCGAACAGAATAAGAGATCTCTATGAACACTTTACCAGTTTCTGCGACTGCAGACTGGCAGTTTCATCACTTTCATGGCTGATAGCACAAAGATTACGCGTCACAAAAATCTAAAAGGCGAAAAAGCCTTGTGTGTTCCCAGATTGTATTTGATGCACTGAACTCCTCTGACTTTTTCTAAAATCTGAGAAATGGCTGCCAAGTTGCCAACATTTTTTGTCAATTTGTCTAGTCCTCAAACATTTTTATTTTTTCCCGTTTCCCTTCCAAAAATTTATGGTAATATAAAGGAATTAATAGCTAAATATCCTCCGACATTGCAGGAATTTTTTTATTAGAGAAATTGAATACCTATTTGCCGACATATCATTGGAAATTTGGAATTTACCACCAAATACAATCTGGGTGTGTTCTACACACTTAATGTTAATCCTACCAAAAATTTAATTGAGCTATATCTCAAAACCAAAGCATTTCCAGGCACTACAAATGGTATTCTTGAAAAATGTCTTAAAATGGACAGTCTGCAGAATATGGAACATTTTTCCTAGACTCTCTGCCCAAGTAAATTAGTATGTCTCATAAACTCACCATTTGTCTCTCCAGCTCCCTCCAAAATTCAACATATTCTCTCCAAAATGATCAAATTATCATTAATTCTCTCCAAAATAACATTGTAGCATAGGAGAAAAATAGATAAAACTCGCCATTTGCAATTGAAGGGCTCAAAATAGCAGTCACAAACTCGCCATTAAAATGGCGAGTTTGGACATGCTTTATTACTTGGTTCTCTGCGGGAGTTTTTGATTGAATTTTTAGAAATTTGAGATCTCTGCGGGTGCGGGAGATATTGAATTAATTCCTATGTTACCATTAATTTAGCTGCGGGAGATTTTGAATTAATTCCTATGTTACCATTAATTTAGCTACGGGAGATTCTGAATCTGCTGCTGAGAGTCAGAGAGTAGCCAGTCTGTATTTAGTGCACAAAATTCGACTGACTTTTTGAAAAAGCTGAAAAAATCCACCATAAATTTCCAGTAATTTTGCTGATCTACCAACATTTTACCCCTTTTTCCACCAAAAATTAATGGCAACATAGGAATAAATAGCTAAAAATCCACCGACTTTGCCAGAATATTATTTCCAATGGAGAAAAATTCCACCGACATGTCGGTGGAATTTACCATGAAATACAGTCTGGGAGAGTAGCCCTTTCTCAAATTAAAGTCTCAGCGGGAGAAGAGACACATTCTGCAGACTGGTAAAATGGCCAGGTAAAATAGTATGTCTCATAAACTCACCATTTGTCTCTCCAGCTCTCTCCAAATTTCAACAAATTCAAAATGATCAAAATATAATTTATTCTTTCCAAAATAACATTGTAGCATAGGAGAAAAATAGTTTAAACTCGCCATTTGCAATTGAAGGGCTCAAAATAACTGTCACAAACTCGCCATTAAAATGGCGAGTTTGGACATGCTTTATTACTTGGTAAAATCTAAAATGGCTCATTTTACCTATATTAAGTACCAAAATATCGAAAATAGGTGGGGCCAGTCTGCAAAATATGGTACATTTTCAACATTTTCTGTGACTGTGTGCCAGGTATTTATCATATTTTGTCAATTGATATTTTTTTAGAATTTTAGTGCAATATATTTTAATCCAGTCTGCAAAAGATGCATAGAGTTGTGAAGTTTATTCTGCGACTTCCTATTGAGGCCTTGAAATTAGTCTCCTGAATTGTCTGGCGACAAATTTTCTATTAATTCCTATGCTTATTGTTTACATGTAGCTAATTATTGGAGAGTATTTTGAGATATTTGGCCATTGCATTTTGGAGAGAAATTTGAAAATCTTTGGAGACAAATTGACCCAAAAATTAAATATCTGGAGACTGATTGTGCATGCTTGGCAGACTCAATGCCAGACTCAAAAAGGTAACTAAATTTAAGAAAAATTAATTTAGGTGAAAATTTCAACACGGAACATGTAGCAGACTTAGGGCGGATTATGCTAAAATGTGGACTCAAAAGGGAACCTCAAAATATTCTTCATGTATGCTGATAGTTCAGCTACTATGTACAAGAAAATTTTCGATATTAGACGATTTCGAATCTGTAAAACATAGTTAAAATATTTGTTCATGATGAATTCTTATTATTCCAACATATTATCAATAACCAGTTTATAATATTCTAGCATCTCAGTATCCGGAAAATTGCCCACCGGAAAATTGCGAGTCCCTTATAACTTGAAGTTATAAGATACTTAATGTAGGTTATCTACGTCTTTTTTCACGTTTTGCACCTTGAACCCCCTTTATACGAATAATTGATGTTAGGATATATATCAGATATAGGTAAACTAGCTGCTAATGTAATTGTATCTGTGGGTCTGTGACATCCGATCGGGTGTCAAAGTAGATACATCATTTACTGAGAAGTTTTTTTGGGCTTATTACTAATTCGATTTAACTGACAATATTATTGGAATTTGTATATAGTTTTAATTTAATATAAAAAATATAAATGTCCTCACCAACCAAATAATATTTCCGCCTGTCAGTTTTCCGCTTTGACAATTAATTCTCCACCTGTCAGTTTTCCGTGTACTATAATATACCTATAGTGGCACTTATTTTACATTCAATGTAAATAAGTTTGTATGAAATATGAATTTAATAATTATATGGAGCAACAACTTATCTTATTTTATCCATCATTTTTTTGTTTAGTTTCTCTCTAAAGTCCAATGAAATATTCCCTTGAAAAAAATAATTTGCATTCATTTGCGATGAGAAGTTGCATCAAATAAATTCACACAAAATATCATACATTCTAATTTTATGTATTTAAGTTAAACTGAATTAGGTACATGGTATAGGTAGGTACTATATTTTGAAAAGAGTGCGTAGTGTACCAATATAATATTCAACTTTAGATGGATTCTATAACTATAGTATTTACTACTGAAATATAGATGGATCCTACCTATATAGTGTTCAACTGTAGATGGATCCTAACTATATAGTGTTGACTGTGTTTTGTTATCACAAATCATGATTGAAAAATATACCAGTTCTACACACAACTCATTATAAGCTTTAAAAAACTTGGTTAAATACGGGTTTCTATAGGAGGAGAAATAAAAGCGAAACATGTCCCACACTTATTCGATTGCTATAAGTCTGAGACAGACCACTAATATTGACAGTATCCAAGTATATAATATACTAAATAATGACTTGTTGATCAACTTTGCAATTGAATACATATTCAGGGGATGAAAATAGTTAAAATTAAGGTATGAATAGTTATAGTGACTAATCGAAAATTAACAGTTTGACGGCCAGGATTCATATATTAATGGGAAATTGAGACTCCACTGGCGATTATATTTTAATAAACACTATTTTGAGCAGGTTTCTTATCTCGTTTTCAAGTTATTCCTTGAAAATTTTCATCCAAAGGTGCTTATTAAATTTACCCATGTCGTAGACTGGTTAATTACGAAGATGAATAGTAAACCCCATTAAATGATACCCATCGCTGATTCAAACTGTTAATTTCGGATTGAAGAAAAGGAGTTGGTGTCTTCATCTTTTGGATGAAAATTTTCAAGGAACAGCTTGAAAACGAGCTAAGAAACCTACTCGAAATATTGTTTATTAAAATATAATCGCCAGTGGAGTCTCAATTTCCCATTTAGTTATAGTGACTATTTATGTATGTTATATCAACATATAAAAGTATATATCCCAATAAATTATATATATAATATATTAACAAAATTATTTATATGATATAATATAAAAAAGCCTATATAAAACAACAGATAGGCTTTACCTTTGAATCAGTGTAAAAAAAAACAGTTTTTCATATACCTAATATATGTAATGATTGGTACTGTATCATATCTACATTCCTAATCAGAACTAACTAAAAAGTTTTATAAGTATAACTAAATATTTAAGTCATACCTACTATATAATAATATAGTACTATTATTTAAAACATTGAACAAACAATATTGTACTAAAATGTGGCGCTATCAGCCATTTCAGTTACTTTACAGTACAAGACAGTAATGACTCGACGGGCCCTTCAAATCATTTTGACCTTCATCATCATGACGTAGCAAATTTATCACTATTTTGTACTCGTAACTTCAACAAATAATAAATCATACGCATAAGCAAGGTAGGACAGAATTTAGTGAGTTTTTAGTGAATGAGATGGTAGGTAGCGAAGTGTTTTCTAGGAGACTGTTTAGTAGAGCCTCTTGATTCAACACCAACTGGTGCATCAGTTTGTTTGTTAGGTTCAGAATGTGACCTTCGTTAGCATTTAAAACTCAGGGAGAAGTCACCTCACTGCTACTACAAATCAGACGCACTCCACAGTTACATAATAAACGTAACTATTGAAACTAACATTATAGCTAGCAATTCAGTTGCAGAAAATTCGAATTTAAATTTAGTGATTCGGGAATGATATTTAATAATTTATCTGCCACATTTTGAAAGAAGTGAGCCATAATAAATAAACTTCAGGAACCATGAAGACATTATTTAATGAGATAAAAGTTCTATTGAAGTTACTTCAATAGAACTATTATAATTACTTCAATGAAGTATAATAAATATGTTTGTAACTATTCACAATTTAACGTCTCAAAAATGATCAAATACTTTTGGTCGAGTGTGAATATACCTAACTTTTAAATGATATCTTTGCTGAATGAAGCAGTTATAAAGTTTGAGAATTAGATAATAAGAAAATATAATAATAAGATCTAATGAATAATATTTGTACGGAGGAGAGAAGTAATTAATACTTTAATTGAAATCTTTCCTTACAATAGAAATAGAAGTATATGGAATGTAGAGCACGTAGCACAGCCTTTCAAAAGAAGAAAGAACAAACTGAGGTAGCTGAAGGTATTGTTTGTCTCGATATCACTCACACATTATGAATATAATGCCTGTCATAGGAATAATGAATAGTAATACACTGATATGAATGCATAATGAAATAACATCAAGCTAACCTACCTAGATTCTATCATTGCTAAAATGAAAATAAGTTGTGGTAATCTTAATCATTGATTATTTAAAATGAAGTTAGTGTAGATTCTCAATAAAAGGAACTAATCAGACGAATAAAAGTAAAGGTGAATAAATTAATTAAGGATATCGTAAGCGAAATTAACGTCACAGCTTACCCCACAAAGCCTAGCAAACTACTGTCACTCTCACACAGCTAGAGTCTCTCTCTCAGTCGCAAGGTCATGTCTGTTTTATATTATAACTGATATGGAACTTACAAGTGTTGTGTGAATGCATAGTGATTAATAGATAAGATAAATGATAATTATTAATTTATCAGAAAACTGAGTCAGAGCATTGTAGACTCTTTTACTTTCGTTGATTTCTAGAAATCATTTGGTTAAGACCAGTACCTGTAATTGTTATTGGGAGAGCATGAACCGGTCACCAGCAAGCTATAGCTAGGACTCGTCAGCTAACAGGAAAAGTAACTAATTAATTACTTATGACTTAAAATATCTATAATAAGATACAAAAACATTTTTTGAATTATTGTATACTTAACTAATGTATTTTGACTATTTTCTAAAAATACATCACAATAATAATAGAATGGAATACACAATCGGCAGAGTTTCCAATTAACGAATTATATTTCGTAAAATTTAATGTGAAATACTTTATTTACATTCTAAACTCTAATAATATATTGAAGCTATAGAAAGTTATAGATGGCAGGTACAGTTCCCGTAAATATTTACTCATGTAATGTTATAGCATAAATACGCATATATTTTGTTTATTTGGAAAAAAAAATCTCATTGCGGATGGATACATGAACACAAATTAAATTATCATTTGATCTTAATTTTTTTCATAGTGTAAATTTCCTTGTATATAGTTAGTTATTGATTTAGCATTTTTTAATTGAACATCATAAAAAGATTAACATTAACTCATGAATTATTAGTGAGGCACAGCTATAATAATAATTTATAGTTATTAAATTGAAATACTATAAAGAATGTAAAATATAGGATGGGGAAACTGCCCCCTCCAAAGAAATCCCCCTCTTCTCAGATAGGGGCTTTTCAAATCCCCTCTTCTAAGATAGGGGCTTTTCAAATCTCCTCTTCTCAGATAGGGGCTTTTCAAATCTCCTCTTCTCAAATAGAGGCTTTTCAAATCTTCTCTTCTCAGATAGAGGCTTTTCAAATCCCCTCTTCTCAGATAGAGGCTTTTCAAATCTCTTCTTCTCAGAAAGGGGTTTTTCAAATCCCCTTTTCTCAGATAGAGGCTTTCAAATCTCCTCTTCTCAGATAGAGGCTTTTCAAATCTCCTCTTCTAAGATAGGGGCTTTTCAAATCTCCTCTTCTAAGATAGGGGCTTTTCAAATCTCCTCTTCTCAGATAGGGGCTTTTCAAATCTCCTCTTCTCAAATAGAGGCTTTTCAAATCCCCTCTTCTCAGATAGAGGCTTTTCAAATCTCCTCTTCTCAGATAGAGGCTTTTCAAATCCCCTCTTCTCAGATAGAGGCTTTTCAAATCTCCTCTTCTCAGATAGGGGTTTTTCAAATCCCCTTTTCTCAGATAGAGGCTTTCAAATCTCCTCTTCTCAGATAGAGGCTTTTCAAATCTCCTCTTCTAAGATAGGGGCTTTTCAAATCTCCTCTTCTCAGATAGAGGCTTTCAAATCTCCTCTTCTCAGATAGGGGCTTTTCAAATCTCCTCTTCTCAGATAGGGGCTTTCAAATCTCCTCTTCTCAGATAGAGGCTTTCAAATCTCCTCTTCTCAGATAGAGGCTTTTCAAATCTCCTCTTCTAAGATAGGGGCTTTTCAAATCTCCTCTTCTCAGATAGAGGCTTTCAAATCTCCTCTTCTAAGACAGGGGCTTTTCAAATCTCCTCTTCTCAGATAGAGGCTTTCAAATCTCCTCTTCTCAGATAGAGGCTTTCAAATCTCCTCTTCTCAGATAGAGGCTTTTCAAATCCCCTCTTCTAAGATAGGGGCTTTTCAAATCTCCTCTTCTAAGATAGGGGCTTTTCAAATCTCCTCTTCTCAGATAGAGGCTTTCAAATCTCCTCTTCTCAGATAGAGGCTGTCAAATCTCCTCTTCTCAGATAGAGGCTTTCAAATCTCCTCTTCTCAGATAGGGGCTTTTCAAATCTCCTCTTCTCAGATAGGGGCTTTTCAAATCTCCTCTTCTCAGATAGAGGCTTTCAAATCTCCTCTTCTCAGATAGGGGGGCTTTTCAAATCTCCTCTTCTAAGATAGGGGCTTTCAAATCTCCTCTTCTCAGATAGAGGCTTTCAAACCTCCTCTTCTCAGATAGGGGCTTTTCAAATCTCCTCTTCTCAGATAGGGGCTTTTCAAATCTCCTCTTCTCAGATAGGGGCTTTTCAAATCCCCTCTTCTAAGATAGGAGCTTTTCAAATCCCCTCTTCTAAGTTAGGGGCTTTTCAAATCTCCTCTTCTCAGATAGGGGCTTTTCAAATCTCCTCTTCTCAGATAGGGGCTTTTCAATTATAATGACTATATATTTCATTTTTCAATACAAAACTATATCAAAAACATATTGGAACTATTTACAGCTTCATATTTATTGACAATTATAGTTTCTGATTATTCTATTGATCATCAAAGATGCAATTTCCTTACCAATAGTGATAATAATCAAATACTCATAAAATAAGTTCATTAATAGTAATTGCCTATATTTTTCTTTTAGTATTTATTCTCCTTTTTATCTAATTCACTTGCTTTATTTTGATATGTAATTGTTGCTCTTACAATAATTGAAACGATCCAAAGATTCCAGAATGATGCATTTAGTAACAAATTTTTTTACACGAATTACCTGAAAGTTCGTAGCATGGTTATGTATTATTTACATGGATTTACAAAAATATGATTTAACATAATAATATTAGATTTAACAGGAAAAATATATTAATTCCCAAAGATTGATGATGTTGCTACAAATACATTGCCAGGTCTTTCTATAGACGTTACCGTGCCTTAAATTCTACGGCACAGAGAGTCTTTTAAGGCTTCAGGAAATCGATACAATAAGGAATAATTCTCTTAATCCTTTCAAGAGGGAACAGTGAAACGTTAGACATTTAATCCATCTTAATACTTCACTTCGGTTGATCCAACAATGCAGTCTTGTCCATTTATGTAGCGTATTCTAGGGAAGTTCCGAGTTGTCGAACGGTTCCACATTTTTGCATCTTTTCACCTATATATTATAATTTAAATTGACCCGTACGAAGTCACAGTAGCCTGAGTTAACCGGGCAAAATGACCTTTTTAATATTTGATTTGGCTCACCATGCCAGTCGAATATTTGCCTTTCTTCAGTTTTAGCTTAAAATTCTACGCATTTTGCTGGAAACATTGAATAATGTCACTCATAAGTAGGGTTGTGGAAATATGCGTTTAAAATTATAGATCCTGAAAATGTTATAGACAAAATGAAATTAAAGACTATTACATCGTTCTAAACTAGCGGTATGTAGTATTCAATACCATTTCATTTCGTTTCGTCAATGATATTCTTAAGATCTATGATTTTAAACGCACATTGTCACAACTCAGGTCATAAGATATGGTATAGCAAACTGTACCTACATGAATGCATTATGTATTTGGTGAAATAGAATAAAGACCCATCATCGCATGTAATTAACAGAAACGTTTATATCTGTAACTATACTATAAATATATCACCTGCACGGATTGAAATTATTAATAATGTGTGAAAAATATCGTTGGTATATTTTTGTTGAAAATCAGCAACAGACTATAGGGGGAAATGGAAATACAATTATAGAATTTTCAGTCCATTATGGATATTTTTGAGTTGCAAATGCAATTCGCTTCGTCGAACGTTTTTGAGTTACATCGTGTTCCAAATATTGAAATGTTGGTTTATTGCATATAATATAGCCCAAGAAACATTGCATGGTTGGCCCAACTACAGGTACCATTGGTTCAACAGTGGCAGCAACGGGCGATGGCTTGCCGGTGCTAAGAGACATTGGCCCAATGCTGACTGCCGATGCTTAACCAACACGATCCTAGCCTTCATTGGCCCAATGTTGTCTGCCAGATCATAGCCATTTGACATTGTGGCCATCATCGGCCCAACGTTGGCTAGCATCCACATGAAATATATATAAATGAATTTTTTTTAATCTGTGATATTGTTGACATGTTACATAAAATTGATTCTAAATAATTAATTTTAATATTGTAATGTACTTTTTAAATTTATTTAGATAAAGTTATAGCCTTATCAAATTTATTATATTCGTGTTTGTCATATAAGTATACTAATGGTAGTTTATTTTAATATATTATGATGTAATACCTGAACAGTATATCGATAATTGAAATGATTAATAACATGATTAAATTAATCGAATTGTATACCGCATAGTCAATGAAGATTCCATATTTTAGGGAAGAGAATTGGCGCCATTTTCATAAGATTTTAGCCTGAGGTCTGAGGAACATATAATTGAATATGTAGGCGCATGGTTCTTCACACTTGCATTTGTGAGCGAACCAAGAACTCGTTAAACAGAAGAAGAGAGAGTTAACATATTATCATATCCTGAATACATCCTCGAAAAAACTGAAGAATTTTTTTTATAGTAGGCGTCGATGTCATTTTGTAGGTAGGCTGTAGCACTGAGTTCCTTATAACTTCTTTGCATGCTGTAGATTAATATAGATAGTAATTAGGGTCACGCAGGTAAATTGCAGCCCTTTAATTCTTAATTGCGGCCCTCTCAAGAGTCTCTAAATCTTTCTGAACCGAAATTACATTAAAATGTTGCATAGCTCTCGAAAGAAGCGCAGTGCTCGTTATAATTCATTAATTTAAGTTTTTAACGTGTGTTTTGAAGATATGATGTTTCTGTTGTTAGAGGCTGCAGTTAGTTTAGTGTTCCGCATTTTACCTGCTTTATTTAGATATTCTTTATTCTGCGAAAAATTGCCTGCAGTTTTCTAAAACAGATGGCTCTTCATCTGTTCAATAGTCAGGCTGAATCATAACTCATATACTATAAAGGAGTTCTATGTACTATAAACTGTTTTATTCTATTTTATTGATTAGGGGAGGATGGTCATCAATGGGACACTGGGAACAATGGGACATGCTGAATAAATTTTTTATTTGAGGGTAATTTGTGGTAAATTAGGCATACTTCAGTGCATTCACTCGCATTGCATTCAGTGGTTGGGGTGCAGTCAGCTCTGTATAAAAGCAAAAACGTGTTTTAGAGGTGGGAAAACTGAATTTTTCGTACTTTGTTTCAATTGTTATAAATCTGTTAATTTAACATATAATGCTTGCGGCATTTTTACATAATATTAAGTAATATGTAAAATATGATCATATGAAAGGATTGCCTTTATACTTTTTTAGTTGAGCTGCTATACCCATATGTTTTCAAAATGGCGTCATGGTGATCATTGGGACAGAAAATTTGGTTAACAATGGGACAGTGCCCTATTGTCAACCAAACCGTCTAGTTATTCCATATGAATCAATAAATATCTAATTTGGATACAATAACGTGAACTGTAGCTTCAGGGCTTCTTGTAGAAACAGAACTTCCAGCTGAAGAGGGACTTTCGACCATGTTCAAGGGCTTTTGCAATCAGAGATCATCACAAAGCACTGCATAGAAAACAAATTTCATTAATGAAAGAAAAAGATGCAGCATGATTGCAACGGATACACCAGAGAAAGAAAAGATTTTTGCTGGTGCCACTAAGAATAAGGCCGTCGAAATCACTTCATAAAGTATCCGTCGTAGATGGCCTGTGAACTATTGTTCTTGGTCTGGTATAGAACTCTTAATTTAACTGATCCATTCGTCTGAAGAACTTAAATCTCTACCGAAAACATTGGAAATGAAGGTTTATGAACCTGTAGAATTTGATTCGATTTCTGAAACGTATTCTGTTGGCCAATTAGCATGAAAAAGATAAATACGAAATATTGATATTAGGCGAAGATTCGAGTGTAATGAGCTTAACTTTACCAATGTTCCTGACATGGCTTCGGTGAAGCTAGAGGACATTAAACTGATATTATATGATCCAACTGAGTGTGGGACAACATGAAGAGATAATTCGAACTTGAAATTTGACCATAACCTAAATAATATACAAGTTTGATAAACTGTCCCATCGTTCACCAGGGAATGTCCCATTGTGCACCAGTGCTGTTATACAATGGGACAAATTTTTTTGTTTTTATTTAATTTTTTCCTATAGTCAACAGAATATATGATAGCATTCGAGTTAGTTTCATTTTATAAAGGAATATCTAAATTACACATTGATTTTTTATTTTTCATAATTTGCCCATAGTAAATGAAATATCAATCTTTCTGCGTTTTTTGTCCCATTGATGACCATCCTCCCCTAAGTATATTTTTTTGTTATAAAGATTCTATTATTTAATTATATATCGAGTGGATTGTGTTGGTTATCATTTTATCATTTCCATGTTGATTTCATATATTAAAATGTCTGGTTAAAATGTGTACTTTTATTTACCTAATTGAGATTCATTGTAAAAATAAATCCTAGTTTGGACTTGAGCGGTTAGCAACGGCATGCCGCCGTCAGCCGTAGCTATGCCATCATGAGCCAGTGCTGGCCCACAGTAAAATACAGTTAGCTTTAGAGCGGTAAACATTGGCATGCCGTTGTCAGCCGTAGCTATGCCATCATGGGCCAGTGCTGGCCCACAGTAAAATACAGTTGGCTTTAGAGCGGTAAACATTGGCATGCCGTTGTCAGCCGTAGCTATGCCATCATGAGCCAGTGTTGGCCCACAGTAAAATACAGTTGGCTTTAGAGCTAGCGGTTAACATCGGTATGCCGTCGTCAGCCGTAGCTATGCCATCGTTGGCCAATGCTGGCCCAACAATTAAATTACAGTTGGCTTTAGAGTGGTTAGCATCGGCATGACATCGCTAGCCGTTGTCAACCGTTGCTATGCCAGCATGGGCCAATGCTGGCCAGCGGTGCATAAGGCATTTGTCCGACGTTGGCACAGAGATGGCCTGATCTGCATGTTTGGTTTGCCGACGTTGGCCCACCGCCTTATTCAACGGCCGGCCGTAATGGCCCTACGGTGGCCCAACACTGCAATGCTTCTGAGGAGGTACTCCTCGTTATATTCTTCTTTGAACACCAGCCCGCCCTAAGTACGGGGCACTACTATGACTACAGACTCTACCGTATTGAATCTATTGAGTCTATAGAGTCTGTAGTATAGTGGTGCCTAATTTGGAACAATATGAAGGGGAAGGCAATTTTTAACATTGTCTAACCGTGCAGTTTTATTTTTATAGGCACGGTCACTGCTCTTCCTAATCTAAATAATAATAAATTACAGATTATGATTTACTTGCCAAATTGTAGTAAAAATCATGAAAAATCTTTCTTTTCCGATTTTGTATCGCTTTGTATCTCTTGAGACAAATCTGAGTCCAATTTTAGATCTCTGTGGGAGATCCCAATCTAAAGATCTGATTGAAAAGTGCATGGAAAGTATAGCAGGACTTGAGGATTAATCCTGCGCCAAAATCCTATTAAATACATATGTTCTCATATTATTTCATGTGCCCAAATAACAATTTCTATACAAAAATCCTGGGTCTGAGGAAATCTTCCTTTGACTCGGGGCCGAGATCTTGAATAAATTCCCAGCAAACATATTCGTGTCAACTATATTTCTAAACGATACCACGTGCTTAACACTTTCGATGTAGAAAAAAGAAACAAATCAATCCCTCTGCATCGTTTAGATACATATTTAGATTAGCGATGCAACACTCAAATAAATAAAAAAGATATATAAAAGATATATTTGGAAACTGTTTCGATGGATTGTTGATACCATTATACTGTATCAATACTCTTTCTAAATAAGGTATAGAAACGAAAGGGTTTAAGTAACGAAATAGACAGCAAATTCGATGTCAAATATATATCGATATTGAAGATACATTTTCCGAAGAAAATTAAAATATCGAACTCTATTTCTTACCTACATCTATTTTATTACATAGATTGCAATTTACATTTGAGGGCATATCAATTTTATTAATGTTATACATACAAATAAATGGGGAGAGATGAAGTGATGTGTCTAGGAATCGAACCTGGGTTATGCAGTTCTGGGCTCTGGATCGCCACCACTCTGCCAATCTGGATACAATTGAATAAAAAAAAATTACATACATTCAGGCCTAAGTTTTATTAAAAGCTATAATTATTTTGAGATATATCTGGAAATGATTACCGTTTGTAGACATAGAAAACGAAGACAAGTTTTTCGTGACTATTTTAGGCATCAAGGTTATTAGAAGCAATTGGTTCAGAAATTCAACATGTCCCATTGAATTAACTGTATTTAACTCTTATTTTCAATTGGTATCCATGATACCAATTAGAATAGAAGTTAATTGGTAATTATTATATTTTCTTTTCTGACGTGTCCGAAATTGTAGAACCAACCAATAACTTGGAACTTAGTACTCTACTACCTAAAATATTTCATAGAGCATAAAATGTCTGTTTGTTCAATGTAACACAATAATTATAGAAATCCAAGTAGGTATCTATTTATTACTAACCTATACTGAGTGAGAGTGATCTATTGATGGATTTTGAAATCTTTCATAAATTCACTACTTTAAACTTTCATCACTGTCACAAACACTGAAACACTGTTTAATAATAGACTTACATAGAATTCTAACGCTAAAACAAATTTTCTTTCATTATAGTTCATAGAAAATGAGATGCATAATCAAGGAGTGACAATTATAAATATATATTCCTTGTTACTTTTCCTAGCTTTAAATACCTTTTGGTAATTAAACTGAGTCATGATTTGGTAATTAAAGCGGGGCCTGCCTGTACTGGTAGGACCCGCTTTTATTTCTAAAATCACAACTCAGTCTTCCCAACAAACATATGAATGTCGATTCGATGCCGTTTGCTGTCGAATTCGTAGCGCTAACGGTGGTTATCGACTTAGCTACCATTTCGACTCATAGTAGATATCGGAATGTCTGTTTCTAAATGATATCTGAATTTACACTTCGAGTAGAAACACGAAAACCGATACATAAAAAAAATTGTCCCATTGTTTAACAGCGCTGGTGAACAATGGGACATGCCCTGGTGAACGATGGTACAGTTTATCAAACTTGTATATTGTTGAGGTTTTGGTAAAATTTCAAGTTCGAATTATCTCTTTATGTTGTCACACACTTAGTTAGTTCATATAATATCAGTTTAATGTCCTCTAACTTCACCGAAGCCATGTCAGGAACATTTGGAAAATTAAGCTCATTGCACTTGAATCTTCGCCTAACATCAATATTTCGTATTTATCTTTTTCATGCTTTTGGCCAACAGAATACGTTTTAGAAGTCGCCTCAAATTCTACAAGTGCATAAATCTTCATTTTCAAAATTTTCCGTGGAGATTTGAGTTCTTCAGACGAATGGATCAGTTAGATTAAGAGTTATATACCAGACCAAGAACAATAGTTCACAGGCCATCTACGTCAGATGCTTTATGAAGTGATTTCGAAGGCCTTATCCTTAGTGACACCAGCAAAAAGCTCTTCTTTCTCTGGTATATCCGTTGCAATCATGCTGCGTCTTTTTCTTTTATTAGTGAAATTTGTTCTCTATGCAGTGCTTTGTGATGACCTCAGATTGCTAAAGCCCTTGAACATGATCGAAAGTCCCGCTTCAGCTTGAAGCTCTGTTTCTACAAGAAGCCCTGAAGCTACAGTTCACGTTATTGTATCAAAAAAATAGATATATTGATTCATATGGAGTAACTAGAGAGTTTGGTTGACAATAAGGCTCTGTCCCATTGTTAACCAAATTTTCTGTCCCAATGATCACCATGACGCCATTTTGAAAACATATGGGTATAGCGGCTCAACTACAAAAGTAAAAAGGCAATCCTTTCAAATGATCATATTTTACATATTACTTAATATCATGTAAAAATGCCATAAGCATTATATGTTAAATTTACAGATTTATAACAATTGAAACAAAGTACGAAATATTTAGTTTTATCACCCCTAAAACACGTTTTCGCTTTTACACAGGGCTGACTGCACCCCAATCGCTGAATGCAATGCGAGTGAATGCACTGAAGTATGCTTAATTTACCACTAAGATTTTGTTAAAAATTACCCTCAAATAAAAAAGTTATTCAGCATGTCCCATTGTTCCCGGTGTCCCATTGATGACCACCCTCCCTTACTGTCTATTTTATGTTTATCATGTTTTTAGTGTTTTTAACTCTTCATGCAGTTTTAGAGGATAGCACTATGGTTATGCTCTACCCCAACAAACATATGAATGTCGATTCGATGCCGTTTGCTGTCGAATTCGTAGCGCTAACGGTGGGTATCGACTTAGCAACCATTTCGACTCATAGTAGATATCGGAATGTCTGTTTCTAAATGATATCTGAATTTACACTTTGAGTAGAAACACTAAAACCGATACATGGTTTTAACAGCATCATCTTGACGTCGGCATGTCTGTTTCCAAACGATATCTGAATTTATACTTCGACCAGAAGTGCGAAAACAGATACGTAGTTTTAAAAAAATCGTTTCAAATTTAGAAATTCATTTTCTTATCTTCCTGTTTTATAATACGTATAGAAATGTATGAATTATTTCCATTCAATTGAATTGTACCTTTCTATATAACATACATAGTGCTCGCTTTAAACTATACCCAATAATTAATATACTTATAGGGGACTAACGACACTACGGCAGTTGTAAATGTATACGATTGAGCATTGACACGCTAGTGCGATTGTGAACTGTATCAACGAAAATTAAGCAATACTAGAACATCGGTTGTTGAACAGTGTTCCTCCAGTACCGTGAGAACGAAATGGTGATGAATCTATTTTAAACTGCTTATTATAAATAAGCCCTGAGGGGTTCCTGAAGCTGTCTTTGGTGAATAGAAGAGAAGGGGGTAGCGTCCTTTGGGTCCCAAACTGTTGTAATTTGGATTATGTATTGTCTATTTTATGTTTCAACTCTCCATGCAATTTTAGAGGATAGCGCTAGGGTTATGCTCTACAATAACGAGGTCTTAGATTTTGTGTTAGGTAAGCTCGTAGGCTTCATTTACTATTACCTCTTCACTTCTCCCTTCCATCCTTGAGTGCAGCCACCGGTGCTTGTGATCATTTTTGTCACATTCTTCGGTAAGTGAAAGCATTCACGGAGTAGCTTTTTAGCATCCATGAGCGTCGTGACTTTATCCATGGAGCCACTTTCCTTTCTGACTGCTTCTTCCAGTCTTATGTATTTCATTTCCTTTTGACGTCAGCGACATGGATTTTGGTTCCGAAGCAGACGTTAAACATCTACTAAACGTAAATAATTAATAGTTGATGGGCTATTTAACATGTTCCATTTTAGAGTAAATTCTGTGTTATCGGACGGTTCCACATTTTCGAATATGTAAGAAATAAATATAATAATTATCATTATTAAACTCTTACTTAAATTGGTATCCATGATACCAGTACGTAAAATACAAGTTTAGAAATAAAAATCAATACATAAATAATTTTTCTACGTAAAATTCTTAACCCCATATCCGATAACTTGAGCTTTCACCTATAGTACCAAAAGCTGCAAATGAGAAGATTAAAATTCAGTGATTCACATTATAGATAATAAACTTAAAGTGGTAATCGGACTCAATAAATCTATATAATAATCATTATTTAACTTTTATTTCAATTGGTATCATACCTTCAGCTATTATGTTACTAATTAAATAGTAGTTAAATAATGATTATTATATTTTCCTTTGTCACGTGTTAGAAAATATAGACCCTATTAATAACTTGGAACATATACCCTATTGCTAAAAATATTTCACAGAGCACTAAATTCATGATTGTTCAATGAAACACAATTATATAAGTCAAAATGTCAAACTAATTACTCAACTATTATGACCTATATTTACTGAGTGAGAGTTAATCTATGGTCAAATTTTAATTAATGCATTCATTACTTTGAACTTTCATCACAGAGCTTTCATCTGTATTCTAAGTCGTAGCCTAAAAACATTTTTTTTAATTTGAACTCATAGAGATCGAAATTTTTAAGGAGTTACAATTATATGAAAATTTGACCAACTCATTACTATTTGTAATAACAATAAGTTGTGATTTTGGTTATAAAAGCGGTGCTTGCCTGTATTGTTTTATTCACTTTAAAATTTCTTTGAGTATCTCCGGGTCATTTAATATGAAATTTTTTTTTAAATCAAATGCATCCTCGGTGGCAAAGTGACAGAGCTACAGGCACGGCGACGGTTCGACCCACGAGCGATTCCCGGACACGTCACTTCATTTCTTCCCATTTAATTTATATATAACACTATGTAACATTAATCAAATTGATATGCATCTAAACGTACAGTACCTACGTTAAATCAATGAAGTAAGAATTTTCTATTTTTATTTATTTATTGGATGCAAGTGGATATCGTTTCGAAGCATATTAGATATATAATTAGGCGTCTGTTCGATAGAGAATCCCTATGTATGTTGGATGTCGTAATTTATCTTTCTATTCAACGCTGTTATAACGGTATCGCTCCGATGCTAAATATACTTAATATGATGCGGTTTAGCGGTGCAAACGGATATCGGATTGATGTCTACTTGATGTCACCATGTCTAATTTGTTACTGGTATTCGATGTCGGAAGAGAGGTTATACAGAGTCGTTTAGACATCGAATAGATACATTCATGTTTGCTGGGACAATTACGTACGAGGTCTTCGATTTTGTGTTAGGTAGGCTCGTAGACTTCATTTACTATCACCTCTTTATTTCTCTCTTCCATCCTTGAGTGCAGCCACCGGTGCTTGTGACCATTTTTGTCACATTCCTCGGTAAGTGATAGCATTCACGGAGTAGCTTTTCAGCATCCATGAGCGTCGTGACTTTGTCCATGGAGCTACTTTCCTTTCTGACTGCTTCTTCCAGTCCCTTGTATTTCATTTCCTTTTGACGTCAGCGACATGGACTTTGGTTCCGAAACAGACGTTAAACCTCTACTAAACGTAAATGATTAAAAATTGATGGGCTATTTAACATGTTCCATTTTAGAGTAAATTTTGTGTTATCGGACGGTTCCACATTTTCGAATATGTAAGAAACAAATATAATAATTTTCATTATTCAATTCTTACTTAAATTGGTATCCATGATACCAGTACGTAAAATACAAGTTCAATATTATACCATGAGAATACTATTAGAATACGCCAATCACACTCAAATTAGAAAAGTGTGACCCACAGGAGGCGACCACGTACGGTTCACAAGAGTAGTAAATGAGTATTTTTTTCATTTCAAGATATATAAATCAAGTGTTGATTTATGTATCTTGAAGTGTACATTTTATTATTATACCGTGAGAATACTATTAGAATACGCCAATCACACTCAAATTAGAAAAATGTGACCCACAGGTTGCGACCACGTAATGTTCACATTAGTCTAAAATTATAAAATTTCTTTAGCTACCTAGGTAAATCAGCTACCTAAATCAAATTTGCAGTTTGTTTTATATAATTGTAACTTCTTAAAAATTTCATTTTCTATGAACTCGAATTAAAAAAACGTTTTGAGGACACGACTAGCTTATCGTAAAGATGAAAGTTCTGTGATGAAAGTGAATGAATCAAAAGCATTAAAATATAAACATCCCAGAAAACATACTAGTGTCAATTATATTTCTATTTCTAAACTATACAACGTGCTCTGTACACTTTCGATGTAGAAAAAAGAAATAAATTCATCCCTCTACATCGTTTAGATATATTTTTAGATTAGCGATGCAACACTCAAATAAATATAAAAGAGATATAAACGAAAGCGTTTTAGTAATGGAATAGACACCAAATGCGATACAAAAATCATATATAATTTGAAGTTATTTGGACACTGTTTCAATGGATTGTTGATACCATTATACTGTGTCTGAACTCTTTCTAAATGATGCATAGAATCTTCATTTTTCATTTCTAAAATAGTAACCAAAAAGAGACATCGCATCCTTTAGATACATTTTTAGATAAGCGATGCAACACTCAAATAAATAAAAAAGAGATATAAACGAAATCGTTTTAGTAATGGAATAGACACCAAATGGGATACAAAAATCATATCTAATTTGAAGATATTTGGAAACTGTTTCGATGGATTGTTGATACCATTATACCTACTTTGTCAGAACTCTTTCTAAATTACGCATATAATCTTCATTTTTCTTTTCTAAAATAGTAACCAAAAAGAGACATCGCATCCTTTAGATACATTTTTAGATAAGCGATGCAACACTCTAATAAATAAAAAAGTGATATAAACGAAAGCGTTTAAATTAGTAATGCAATAGACACCATATCGATATCAAATACATCTAAATTAAAAATATTTATTAACTGATACCGATATTTGTATTGATACCGATATACAGTATTCAGTACTCTTTCTAAATGATGCAACTATATTTCACCTATTGTTTCTAAATAGTAACGATAAAGAAAAATCTGATCTTTCAAATACATTTTCGGTTGGCGATGCAACACTATTCTGATCATAAATGGAATGAAATTTTAGGTATCTATTCTAAAATGGAATTCCGTAATATAATGTATATCTATTTACTGATGTTAATTGTTTCGATTCAATTAGGTAGATATTGGAATTGATCATAAATTATACGAAATTTTAGATATCTATTCTAAAATAGAATTCAATGATATAATAGATATCTATTTACTGGTGTTGTTTCGCTATGCATTAAGCAATTTCTGATTGATTAGAAAAGAAACGATGCGGACTAGAGTGAAGATTTTTGGATACTGATGGTAGAAACAAATTAGATTTCTAAACAGTCAAATGATTTAGATACATTCAGTTAGACATCTAATTTAAGTGTATTTCATATCTATGTATTAAGCCCGTATTACACTGTGGCGCGCGCTATGGCGGTCGCCACATTTTTGTTATTTTCCTCTCTAACTCCGCCCCTTTTCTCTCTAATAGTGAAAAATGTCTAGGCGAGCACCACGAAATTGTGATCGCTCACTGCGCGATAGAACCAACACCGCCACCGTTTTAGAGGTGATGAAATTGTCACTGAAGCCTGCTAAAGAGATTTGAAGTAGTGGAAAAAGTATTTTGTTTCATTTTAAAAGTTATTTAAGACTTTGCACGGCTACTGCGCGATACAAAAAAGGAATGAACGCTTCTGTGTAGTGTCTAGTGTTGCCATACAATCAATGGAATTAAACTTTTTAATATATACGCATGGCATTGCTTCACAAAACTATCAAAAAGATAATTAACTGAATATATATTCGTGATGACATCGAATTTTATTGGTACGATTCATTTCATAGTAAATTTTTCAATTTTCCCTAAATTTCAATGCACGATCACCGCCATATCGACTCGTCTAGTGTAATAGCAATTTTGAGAATGTTGAGCGCCATATCTGTAGAGAGAGACAACACCGCTATGGCGAGTGCTACAGTGTAATACGGGCTTTATACGGGCAAAAACCGGCATGCGCTACCAGCGCAACGAATTAGACACAATCCGAAATCGAATATATTCGGACATGTTTGCTGGCCGGGTTGTCTCGACTGTTAATTAAATCGTATAAGAATTTACTCAAATAGCAGTAAATGTACTTTCATTTGTCATATCAACTATTGTTATTTCCTATGAGTTATACCTATATGATATGCTATTTTTATGCTCATCCTATTTTTTTTTTTTCGTATGAAATGTTTCATTATTGTAAGAGGATCTGATCACTAGCTGATATATATATTGCATAGATAGTATAGATAGTACAGTAATAATAACTGATGAAGGATATTCATGATGAATTCGTTAAGCTTAACCAAGAAATATCTTAAAACTGAAATACATATTAATAGAATATAAAAATATTAATTACAATTCCCTTTAAAAATATTGAATAACACTTTCCTCTGTAACAGAGATGGCAACACTGCACGTGTGTCTGAATTTCGCGCCCAATACATTCGGTAAATTCTAGCATTGGACGAATCCGCAGTCAGATATCAATTTGAAAATTTAAAGGGATTGTTTACGTTCTTCCAATCTATGTGGTTTAGCCTAGTGACAAAATAATTCATCTTTATACCTTACCTACGTGTTTTAAATCTAATTTTATCTTTTATGTAATTAGGTTATAGGCTTATACCTACCTAGCTGTATCGGTAAGACTGTAACTAGGTTTAGTTAGAAATTAGAGAGGTAGGATTATCTAGTAGCCAAGCCGATTAGGTATGTCCAGTAGTTACCAGCACTGATTTTGTGTCTAACTACCCTATTTATCGAAACACAAACCTGTGGTTAGTGTGGTATAGGTAAGGTAGCCTAGGTACCTTTTAACTGTTAACGCACGACTTTCTTAAAATCTCAATTCCCCTTTTTGTCTGGGAATTGCCTATTGCTTTTGCATACATCATTCATGCCATCCTATAATAGGTAACAAGTTAGGTAAGGTACAATCAATATTTTGAGGGGAAACTGCCAGTCTGCAGAATGCGTCTCTTCTCCTGCAGAGATTTTAATTTTAATCCTATGTCCCCATGTTAATTTTGACTTGAAATCTTCATAAAATGAACCAAATTGGCTTGGCTCAGATTTTTTGTGAAATTTTGGCTTACAATTTTCCAGCCTCTGAAACATAGCTCAGTAGCACTAGCAGATGCAGAATCTCCTGCAGCTAAATTACCTAATGATAACTTAGGAATTGGCGTCAGACCGGGTGGCTTTGTGCATTTTCCGCATACTTTGATTTTACGAAAAAACTTGAGAAGTCAGCAATCTCCTAGTTTCAGAGAATCTTCATTTAGTCACCCAGTCTGGAAAACTGCTTAGGCTAACGGATGAACTCTATATGCTAAATGCTGTGGATAATACAATTTTTAGTAATTTACCATTAATGTTTGAAGTCTGTAAAACTCCCACAGACTAATTAATTCATCAGAAAGCACCTATTTTTCCAGACTGGTTAGTCACCAATATATCTTTTTTTTACAAAATAAGTCAACTAAAATTAGTAATGCAGTTGCCAGTCGTCATAATTTAATTCCAATTTTGAAAGTTGACCAAGTAATAAAGCATGTCCAAACTTGCCATTTTAATGGCGAGTTTGTGACAGTTATTTTGAGCCCTTCAATTGCAAATGGCGAGTTTTATCTATTTTTCTCCTATGCTACAATGTTATTTTAGAGAGAATTTATGAAAATTTGATCATTTTGGAGAGAATTTGTTGAATTTTGGAGAGAGCTGGAGAGACAAATGGCAAGTTTATGAGACATACTATTTTACTTGGGTCACAGTTGTCAATATACCTATATTATTCCAGTCTGCAGAATATGGAACATTTTTCCAAGACTCTCTGCGGGAGTTTTTGATTGAATTTTTAGAAATAGGAGATCTCTGCGGGAGATCTTGAATTAATTCCTATGTAATATGTTACCATTAATTTAGCTGCGGGAGATTTTGAATTAATTCCTATGTTACCATTAATTTAGCTGCGGGAGATTTTGAATTAATTCCTATGTTACCATTAATTTAGCTGTGGGAGATTCTGAATCTGCTACTGAGAGTCAGAGTCCAGGTAAAATAGTATGTCTCATAAACTCTCCATTTGTTTCTCCAGCTCTCTCCAAAATTCAACAAATTCTCTCCAAAATGATCAAATTATCATTAATTCTCTCCAAAATAACATTGTAGCATAGGAGAAAAATAGATAAAACTCGCCATTAAAATGGCGAGTTATGACATGCTTTACTACTTGGGTCAGAGTAACTGTCTCTCAAATTAAAATCTCTGCAGGAGAAGAGACACATTCTGCAGAGTCGCAGACTGGATATTATTATAACTACCTAAATTAATTGAGAGCGTATCAGCCAATCAGAGAGAGGCATACAACTGATACCAGCCAATCACAGAGAGCCTGCGAGAGGCATTCTTTCTTTCATAGTTATTCATTTGTTTTTTTTCTGATAATTAGTCAGAGAGCATCAAATTAAAATGACAAGTAGTGAGTGACCACATCATTCATAACAAAAGAACACCGAAAACAGAAAACTGATACACAATTTGAATTATAGCTACATCATGGACTCGGAGCGCGTTATATGATATATCAAAACAAAATGGCGGCTTTGTTTACATTTCAACAGAGAAACAGTGCGCTTCCGCTGTTTATGATTCACCAATTTTAAATCTAATTTAAGTACTCATTAGTCATCTATATATGTGAAAGATGCTTATTTTCACAAATTTAAGTCTACAATTAATCGGCGACTTGGTACATACTCTTGAACTAAGAGCAATCTGATTCGTTGTGTGCAGATAGATGAAGGGTAGACGTAGGTGCACACCAAGTTTCAACTCTTGTAAGTTCTAAAGAAAAAAGTTATCGAAAAACTGCGCAAAGATTGTGGGGAAAACCGGGTGAATTTTGTGCGCGCAAGTACACATAATGTGAAACTGCGCAGTGCGCAAGTTCACCCTGTGTACAAACTGTGCATAGAAAATCTAACCCTGATTATGGCATATTCACGGCAGTTGCATAGCAGAAGAATAGTTTGTTTACTATTCCAAACCTTGGTCACACAGAAACTTTGGTTACTTTACTTTATCACTTGCGCACTATAGGAGTATCGGGGATGAATATCACAGGTTTATTAATGATAAGAGCTCTTTAACTTTACTAATAAATGTGTGCAAGTCCACTCGTTGATTTAAATATTCCCCGGGTGTTATTGCGCATTTAGTATATTGGTTATATCTCTATAATTAATAATTCTTATTAAAATCATTTTATAATGAGGTTAATCTGCAGTAAATTATGCGTATCCAACGTAAATTGCATTCAAATTTGAGCATAATTATCAACACTACAGCGAAGTTCGCGGATATTCGATTCTAGTCCAAAATAATTATTTTGCTATATAAAACATAGGTCTCTGTTTGAACACTTATCATCTATACTTAATCTCTTACGATTTTCATGAAATTTATGGTCTAGGGGGTTTAAGAGCTGCTCTTTCCGATGGTGTTGGCAGATTTTAGGGCTGTACCGATACTGTCAGTATCGGTACTCGTTATATCGGCCATTTATTAGGTATCGGTACTCGATATCGGAACGGCAAATAAGCCAAATATTAATTAAAAATGCCTAGACCACCGATACTATTTAAAAGTCATATTTTTAACAAAAATTCACTTATTACATCTTATATAGATTTAGTTTCTATTGTTGAAAAAATATACGATGAATATCATCAAAACCAATTAATTTTGTTTAAAGTGTCTTTTCTTAAATTTAATGGTAGCCGACAACATTAAACTGAAAATGAAACGTGTTAAAGAAGCATGTTCAGACGGGCAACTGAACCAATTATGACAGACGTACGTATTATGATTATAATGATTAAATAGGTGGTAAGAATTAAGATTCTGATTAAATTGTTATACCTAAGTAAGAAATTATCAAATTTTAAAAACGTATGATTTAAATATAAAAATCATAAGCTCACGTACTGTGGCATATGCAAGTTTGTAAACAAAATGGCTGTCTGATGACGCACTATAAGTAGGTATATTCCAAACAGACTCAGACATGTATCGAACTTGTACTAAAACGGTTATATATAATAAGTCGTTGCTATTCAATGAATATAAGCAGAGTATTAAGAATAATGGTTAAATGAATTAAATTAATCATGTTTTGGATTATAAACAATGATTACAATACTCGAAACTTATTAATATTACATTTAAAAACAAACTGGACGTAGCCACATATACCAATTCATTACATCCGGTTTTTTAGTAGCTACTACTCTACTCGTACGTCATCGATGCTTCCAACCAATAGCAGTGCACATTTATGGTCATAAGAACATTGAATACAAGTATTTGGTAGCTCATTGGTAGATAATAGATTGTGCATACCTACGTAGTATTTACATTATACGGTACATTTCAGACTTGCTGAATCTGATACTATTGTATCAGATTCGGTACATTTACTATATAGGTAAATAAAATTAACAATGATGTGTAATTAAAAAATATCGGTGTATCGGCAGATTACCAAAACCTAGTATCGGTACTCGTATCGGTATCGGCAATAATTATGGTATCGGTACAGCCCTAGCAGATTTGAAATATTTTGACATATTCGCCATCAATTACCGATGCGCAACTTCACCCGGAATGTTTAGGTGCGCAAGGCCTCCCGGTAAGTCAGAGGAGTTCAGTGCACCAAATACAAAATCCACCAACAATTTCCATTAATTTGGCTGACCCACCAACATTTATCTACCAAAAATTAATGGTAACATAGTAGAGATCCAAGTAAAATAGTATGGCTCATATACTCTCCAAAAATAACAATTTCTCTCCAAAATGATCAAATTATCATAAATTCTTGCCATTTTCAATTGAAGGGCTCCATAATAACTGTCACAAACTCGCCATTAAAATGGTGAGTTTGGACATGCTTTATTACCTGGGTAGTGATAAATAGTTAAAATTCCACTGACTGCTAGAAGATTATTTGCAAGGGAGAAAAAGTTCCACTGACAACTTACCGGATAATAAAGCATGTACTGGCGAGTTTATTTTGAGCCCTTCAAATTTATTTTGCTAGAATATTATTTTCGAAGGAGAGAGAATTTCACCAATATGTCTGGAATTTAACATGAAATTCAGTCTGGCTCAGGTAGACTCCTCTGAATTTTCCCAAAAGAAATCTAATAAATTTTCGCATTGTCTGGTACTGATGGGCCAGTATGAAATACTGTCAAAATTTTGAGAACTGAAATGTTCTCAATTATTCACAGACATTCTAAAACCTCGCATATCCAAAATTTAGGTGAAAGACATTTTCACATTCTCTAAAATTCATTTGTTTTCCCAGGTATTAAAGTATCGCCTTTCTCTCCATTTGAATGGTTAGTTCACTTATGACTATACTTTTGAGTCCTTCAAATGGAAATGGCTAGAAATATCTAATTTTCTCCTATGCTACTATCAGGGTGGTTTGGTTTAAGGGGACTGCCCCCAAAATTTTGAATTTTTTTTTCGATTAGACCCATAGAAAACAAGTTATTCAAATTTTGAACCATTTTCAAAAACTCTACCTCTGGTTTTTGGTTGAGGCTAGAGCATTGCGGTTTTCTGCATTCGATTCTCCATACTGATATCTACAATATGATTGCCTTTGATTTTCGAATGGGTTTTCTAAATTTCGACTTTTTCATAAAAAGTAAACCTAAAATTTTGAAAAACAAATTTTGTTGGAAAAAATTTTCTACAACAAATTCGAAAATCAAAAATCGAAGGCAATCATATTGTAGATATCATTATGGAAAATCGAATGCATAAAACCGCAATGCTCTAGCTTCAACCAAAAACCAGAGGCAGAGTTTTGAATTGCAAGATTTTTAGATATCAGAATTAGTAGGAATTTCCTTTCAAAGTTTGACGATCTGACACGCAGCATCCATCCACTTCGAAGGTTGGGGGACAACTGACTAATCTCTCTTTGCATTCATTGGTGTGGGCATGCTATACTGGTATGTTAGATACCAGATATAGCGAGATAATTAATTATTACGAATTATAATTGGCTGAGAGATGGTTTTTAGAGTACATATTGACTCCCTACACCCCCCACCCCCACCCGCCCACTTTTCCCTTTCTCCCTCTCACCAGGGGGGTTAGAGTTATACGATACGTCTGGTATTTTGCACACACTATAAGAAGGTTATAAAGCAACTATTTACACAATAAAAAATAATGATAAAATTACGATATTTCTTCGGGGGGCGGTCCCCTTAAACCATGGTTAATTTGGTTTTTATGGTTTATTTTATTCTTTGCAGATCTAAATCATATTCAATTTACCATTAATCATTCACATTATATTTATATCATTTAAAATTGGTGTAATAAATCATTTGAATATATATAAAATATTATGTAGCTATTTAAATTTAGCTAGCTAATCTTAGTTGTATAATTTTTTTAATGGAAGGCATTAAAACCAAATGGAAATAGAAATATGGACAGGGTTTTCTCTCCACCATATTGTGATATCATTTTATAAAGATATTTTACATAGTGACTTAGTGAATAATAAAATATAGTCTTGAGTCACACTGATTTTCATTAGCTAATATGTTATATTTTAGTTTTTGAGTCACACTGATTTTCATTAGCTAATATGTTATATTTTAGTTTAAACATCTACATACCTTTGAAATGTAATCCAATGAAAGAATAAGAAGTCAAGAACTATTTTAAATCAGCTGTATTTTGTAAACCTTCTATTAATAATTTTTTTATGATATTATTAAAGTAGACTAGCAGCTACGAATTGGTAGTAAAATGTTAGCTAAATAGCATTAATAAATTTTATAATGATTTCTCAATTTACTAAAATATGAATGATGTTTTGTGTTGTAAACCATTTATAGTGATCAGTTATGAGCTATTCAGTATCTTTATGCACTTTTATCTAATAATTCATATAAAAAACAAATAAAACATTGTTTATTTATAAAAAGCATTGGTTTTTAACAACATTGTTATTTTGGAGAAATTTAGCCATTTGGAGAATAATTTAGCCCCTTTAGTAGTGAACTGAGAACAAAATAGTCAGTTCACGAATCATACTATTTTACTTGGTTGTTAGCCAGGTTATTAAGCAGTCTTTCTCACCATTTGTCTGGGTTGAGTTTATAACAAAAAAATTAACTCTTCATGAACAGATGGTAAGAAGTATCAGACTTTCCTCTATAATGCAGTGTTATTTTGGAGAGGATTGTTGATTTTGCAGAGAAATTATAATTTTATAGAATTATTATTCAACCATGCTCTTTATTCTATAAATTCTCTTCTTTTCTCTTAATTGATGCATATAAACATATAGGGATGACTGAGTGCACAAGAATCACACCTCATCTTACTTTCACAACCCTTAAAATTAATGAATTTTTCTGTTCCAAGGTGTTTCTAATTCAGTGATTTATATAAATCTATTAAATTATTACTCTGGAAAAGTTACCATTCCAGTTTGCTTATAATTTTGACTGCTGACTGGAAGCTCAAGGACAAAAAATAATATCTGACTTCACATCATTGTAGCTCTTTGGTAAGGAATTTTTTTATTATTTAGTCTATAGAGAAATTGACATTAAAATTATTCTAATTGTTTTTATCCATTTGGTTTGTTTTCTATTAGTCACATTTTAGATGTTCTAATATTTTTAAGTTTTAACATTGTTCCCATCTTCTAACTCTTTATTAACAGTTTTCATTAGATTTCTCAGAATATAAAGTCAAATGGCTCGTGCAGGAACACGTAAAGGAAGAGCAAGTCTGGCAGGCACTAAAAAATCTGCTGCCACTGCAAAAGAAACCACAAAAGTTAATGGTCTAGAAAATGGAAATCACTTAACAGAAGAAGAGCCAAAGGAGGCACAAGAAGCTATGGAAGTTTCTTCTCCAGAAGTGACCGAATCTAAAGCCAAAGTCTCCAGTAAAGTTAAAAAAGTAGTTGAGGAAGAACCTCCTAAAGCTCGTGGGCGTAAGAGAGCGGCTGTAGAACCAGACACACAGTCACAGGCCAAGAGAGCAAGAAGTGAGTAGTCTTTTATTTCTTATGCTATTTAGATATTACTCATTTGAACACATTCAGCTGCTCTCAATATGGAAACTGCAATAGAAACAAATTCTCTGTCTTGAAAAGTTCTCATCCCTAAAACTGCTAGATTGTAAGGTTTCATTTTTTCTTGCATGATTAATGTAAGGTGGTAGAAATAATATTTATTTCATTGGTAGTAAGTCATGAAACTATTTAATAATGAGCTCCCTATTAATTTGTCTCTTCTCCATTGTAATTAATTCATTATAAAGCCTATTATGATTATATATTTCTGATATACATTTTGTCCAAGGATAACTAGATTAATTCTGCTCTTGTTAAGCAAGGTATATCCTTGCTTAATTTATTTATTGTTGATAACGTTGTTGTTGATATAATATCAATAATCTTGTGTAGATGTCAATAATAATTTATGACATTAGCAGAAATGCATTATTATAGAGTAGATACTTGCACTCATTCATCATGCAAATCAATAACAACTGTAATGTCTTGCTCTTTAATAAATTAACTTCCCTATTTTTCTCAGTTGCTGAAGAGGCCTCCACACCATCAGTCTCCCTCACAGGCCCTGACTTCACAGGCGGCAAAGTGCTGTGTGTTGGTGCAGGGGATGTGGGACAGTTGGGTCTTGGAGAAGATGTTGTGGAAAAGACGAGAGTTGCTCAGGTTCCAGGAATTCCTGACGATATTGTGGCTATCAGTGCTGGAGGACTCCACACAGTCTGTGTAGATAAATCTGGCGAGGTAAGAAAATGGTCTGAATTCCAATATGGAAAATGGAGTATATATCAAGCTTTTTTGCTAATAATAGCACATAGTTAATCATTATCAGTCATTTAATTGAAGACCCAGAATTAATGAAGAATAAAAAAGTGAATATAAATATATTATCTCTCAAATTTCAGTTGAATAATTATTTTTGATTGTTTACACATTTATTTATCAATAGCAATTCCTTAATCCAGTAAAGTCCTTTTTAAAATTAAATTCGTAGGAAAATTAGCACGTGAATTTCTTTAATTTGTGCCTAAAGTTCTATTGTAAATATTGTATGCTCTCTACAAAATGTGGCTTGTTATTTCAGCATCCCAGTCAAAGAGTTAATATCATATACTGAGAAAAGTATAGACTCTCTTTAACTGCATCACGACTGAGGTTCTAACTGAGGTTTGTTCTCAGGTTCACTCATGGGGCTGCAATGACGAGGGAGCTTTAGGAAGAGTAACTAAATGCGAGGAGGAGAACTTTGACGCTGGAAAGGTGGAAGGCATCACAGGCAAAGTGATTCAGGTCACAGCTGGTGACTGTCACTCCGCAGCTCTAACTGAAGATGGCAAAGTGTTTGCTTGGGGCACTTTTAGGGTGAGTTGTCTATGCTAATAATTGTGGGACTCTTTGAATATATAGGTACTCAGTTATTTTTTAAAGTGATTATTTGTTATAGTATTTTTCATTAATACATAGCTACTAGTTATCCTTTTTTAACCAGTTTAATAAATAGTTTTACTTTAGTGAGATGAAAATCACTAGGTATGCCAATTAAGCCAAGGTGCTATCATTAGAACTTTATTAATATCATTCTTGTGATCATATTTAATTACTGAAATGGAGTATTAAAATTTAAACGGTTTGCTGAATGGTAAAGAGTTAGTATTATAAGACTCTTTTTCTCTCTTCAATATTCATATACTTTATTTACCCCCTCCACAGGACAATAATGGTTTATTGGGTTTCATCGAGGCTGGTAACTTGCAGAAGACTCCACGAGAGCTATCTGTCTCTTCTGGCGAAGCTGTTACCATGATAGCGTCTGGTAACAATCATCTGGCTCTGCTGGGCCAGTCTGGTCGTATCTACACATGTGGCTGTGGTGAGAGTGGACAGCTCGGTAGACTGGCAGAGATGTTTGCAACCAGGGACTCTAGGAACAGAAATGGCATTGGTGAGAAAATGACCTACTCTGAAATATATACACTTTAGAAAATGTATATTTTGTTTGCTAGCCCTAGTTTTTGTAATCATTTGTAGTAGGATTATGAATGATGTGTTTGTTTGTGTTTTGTAGTACGTAAGAAAGCTAATTTTTAGATTACTAAATAATAAATATGATCACTAAAGCGATGTGGGATTAATATTTCAAGTAATAAATAAGTTATCTCGTTTAAAAAATAGGTATTGAATTGAAATTCTGTTTCTTAAGAAATTGTTTCATCATTTTTTTTCAGATGCTTTGCTACTGCCAACAATAGTGAAAGTATTCAACAGACGCAAGGCTGTAGAGTTTGACGGTGTGTGGGCAGGAGGTGAGAACACTTTCGCACGGTGCAAGAACACAGGTCACATCCACGCCTGGGGCCTCAACAACTACAACCAACTAGGAGATGCGGACACTAACACCAAGTACCAGCCAGTGCTGCTCAAAGCTATCAAAGATAAGAAGTGGAAACAGTTCTCTGCAGGACAGCATCACAGGTACAGGAATAATAACATGTCATTAGTATAAGTTACGAGTTGTCAAATGGTTCCACATTTTCGATCATGTAAGAAAAGTATAATTTTAATTGTTATTCTAATTCATATCCAAGATGCCTGCAGGTATTTTTTTTTCTTATGCTCGAAAATGTAGAATCGCTAGATAACTGGAACTCTCCTACCTTACAGTGTATTACTCAAAAATTAGGAGTCTAATAATGATTGTTAATTTTTGCTAGTTTATCTCTTCCCCGCCATGTAGCTATTATGTTACGTATTAGCAAAATAATTTATAAAAGAAACTATTTTTTCTTTCCCCTCAGTCTGGCCCTGTCGTCAGAAGGCACTGTGTACAGTATGGGGCGTCACGACTACGGCAGACTGGGTCTGGGGTCTGACACTAAGAAGGATGCAGTGACACCAACACTCATAGAGTCAATTAAAGAAGAGACTGTAGAGTCTGTGTCAGCTGCAGGATGCGTGTCAGTCCTAGTTACTAAATCTGGTGAGTGAAGATAATGCATAAATGTGTCAAAGGGATGTTATTCCTAAGTTGCGGGATGTTATTCTTTAGTCACGTCGAGGATATCTCAATACAAGTAAAGGAAAAAAACTTCAATAATCTAAATAAAATATTTTATGTGACTAAAGACCGTAGAAAGTTAGATATTAATATCTATTTCTACTCTAAAGCTTCATAGTTATAGAAATAGGAACTTCCTATTCTTACATTTTTATTTCAGTTGGTTAATAACTACGTTTTCATTTTTACAAAGAATATCAGCATCTTATTGACACTATGGAGTATGAATACTCTTTTTCCCTCACTTCCTTCATTGTTGCCATATATCGTACTTTAAATATATGTATACTTTAAATATTCCATGATTGTAAGCACTCCTACCATTTGATGTAACTTCGTTCGTATTTCAGGTAAAGCTTACGGTTTCGGCATGGGCACCAACAATCAGTTGAGTCAAGGAGATGAAGAGGATTGTTTTGAACCCACTGTTCTGAAAGGCAAGCAACTGGTGGACAAAGTGGTCAGAGGAGCCTCTGTTGGAGGGCAGCACTTGGTGGTGGTCGCATCTACCGAGTAGTAACTACCTAAAGTATTATCTGTTCAATTTTCTAATGGATGGTAGATACATACGTGTGTATTGTCATCTTGATTACCCTAGAATTGAATCAGTAGCCATGATACCGTAGCCATTGTATCGTGGCTACAGATTCAAGTATCTTAATAGACTCTATTAATTCATTTGTAATTTATTACCATCACTTTGTTGGCATGTGACCTCTTTGACTCGTTCTCGAAATATGATATTCGTTAAGTATTTCTTTTAAATACCTACAAACCACTTAATTAACCTAGTTATGCTTTTGTTGATTGATCTTACGTGACTGTGGTTCCTTTTACATCTTGTGACATATTCAAAGGGTAATCTTAAGATAATAATTACACTGTTTACAGCCAGATTGCTTCAGGAGGTCTTTTAGGGTGATCCACTAAATATATTTTCCGCAAGAGTTATTTAATATAAGGTGCTCTACTCTGAACGTTGTTTTAATCTCTACTTTATTTTAATTTATTCTAATTTAAATTGTCTTGATTGTACACGCAGTTGGTTTGCGAGTTAAGTTGTTTTATCCCTTGTAACTTAAGTGTGGTTTGTGTACTATTCTAGAACTAGTCCTCGACATCATAAAAGAGTAAACTTAATTCAAGTGATTGTATTGGTGATATAAAGTAGGTAGCTTCTAGTTATTATTTCAATAAAGTGTTAAACATACAAAAGTTGTTTTGTTGACTTCATTAATTAAATATCTGGCAAAAAAAGCTTTTAGATGGTCACTAATAATCACATTTATATTTTATGAGGTTTGGGTATTTAACACAAACAAAGATAAAGAACTGATGGGAGATCTGTTCATAGTCGTCAGTAGAAGGAAGAAGTTAAGTAGTTAAATCAGCAGGTATGAAAGGCGTATTAGATGATACAAACACACGGGATAGCTACATAGCTCTGGGGTTTCGACAATGCGCCTTTTAAATCCTTGATCTTAAAGAGTTTCATAGACGAAATGAAATGGTATCGAATACTATATAGCTTCCGCTGGTTTAGAATGCTTCAATATAGTGTTTAATTCACTCAGTCTATGTATAATTTTAAACTTATTGTTACAACCTTAAATATCATACAAGTGTAGATGATTTTAAAAGTATGATTGTGCTGTGCAAAAGTAATTTTATAACCTAATGTTTTTACCATTATCCATTGGAACTGTCAGAGATATACTCTATTTAGGGTGGAGATATTAGAAAAATACCACTTTAAAATGCTCCTGAAAACAATGGTGTGTTCTTTTCTCTTTTGTGGGGTACGGATTACTTAATATTAACGAAAATCACACACCTGCATGCAAAAAAAGATTACCACACCTTAAATTTAATAGACAAACATATCCTATAGCTTTCAAGGTAATATTAAACTGAACGTTATATACCACCTATTAAAAGTAAAGCTAACAGCTGAACAAATAACCAACCCAATAGTACGGTAGGAGATTTCTACGGCAAACATCCCTTGTAGGACAGATGGGTGAGGAATGGCAACAAAAAGGAACTAAACATTCCTGACTTACTCCTCTTTTATCTTGAGATCTCATTAGAGAAACCATATCCAAATTCATGGAGCAAAGGACAGAATGGAAGATATGTTAACTTATAGAACTATATGATCCACATACCCCAATGCAATGCAATCAATGGATCTATATTCGGCATAAATTTGACAGTTTTTATAAGGAAAAGAAAAAGTGCTTGATATCTATAAAATTTAATTGATATCTAAGAAATTCAATAGGCAAGAATATTATACTATTGTCGAAGAGTTCTTTATTACCATGTATTGCAGCCTCAGTTAGAGCCTGGAACAGGCTTATTTTACATTTTCCCTTGGAAGACTCTAAAACCACCTAACTTTTATCGATTAACTGGTCTCTTGTAGTACCGGCATGGCAATTGGTATCTCTCTCTTCAGTACTCATAATCTACAGGGTTAAGATCAGGGGAGTTTAGATATTTCAATCTTCATACGAAGATACATCCATGAGTATCGTCACAACGGTAGTACGTGACTGTTCTCATGGAGACACTTTCCTATCTGACTGCTTCTTTCAGTCCCTTGTACTTAATTTCCTTCTGATGTTAGCGATAAGAAGACGTTTAACCCCTACTACTAAAATTAAATCATACAAAGATGAAAGACTTTTAGGTATAATCCAAAATACAAGATATGAAAATGAGGGACAGAGACGAAATTGTCTACAATATTGTCAAAGTTATAAATTACTAACACGGATTAGTATGATAATTAAGTTAATTAACATCTGATGTAGTAGAAAAAGAGGCTCTGGCCGAAACAGTTTTGATCTGAAGTGCTTGTAAAGAATCGGAATATAATAATAAGAGATTATTCTACTCTATCAATAGACCTATATTTTACATTAAATAATAGGAGTTGAATGTTCTAGAGACATGAAACTGATTTTCATAATTAGTTGAATTATATTGTTACGACGAATGAAAACCGGTAAGTGACTCCCATTTCCTTCAATTTGTCAAAGGAAGATGAAACATAAATACTGTCAAAAATGAATTTGTTGTCTAAAGTTGTTCGTTCTATCTACTCGATACATTAACATTCTCGCGTATGTCTTTTTTTTCTTGCACATATTGTTAATTATTATAAATTTTAATCAGTTGTACAAGTTAGCTCTCATTTAATTACCACTGCAACTGTTGATACATGCTACCCAGTGATATAGTTAATACTAATTCTGCTGACGAGTTGGTAAATTAACCTAATGGGTCACAATTCAATTCATTATAAATCAAATGAGAAAAATCATGGCTTACTTAATTATATAACAATAATTAAGTAAGCCATGGATAAATATACAACTTAATGGACCATTCATTTTAATTTATTTACTATCAAAGAAAAGAGTCACTCCAAGATGATAATTTCACGAGTTATATAATTGGTTTTAAAATTGTGAAATTGACGAAGTGTTAAAAATTCATCACATATCTTTCTTTGACGGTACAATCACCTGGTAGTTGGTAGGTAGGTATTCAGAAGTACCTGCCTAGGGGACGTCTCATTAGTTCGACGGTTACATCTTTCTGTGTTATTTCTCGTTGTATTTTTTGATTAAAATAAAAACTATTATTAAATAGATATAGCTACTCAATCAATACCTAATCTAAATAATAGTTTTTTCTTTCATTTTATATTCTTCTCTTAATTTACTCTGTTTCTAATATTAATTAGTATGATGCAATCCCTCATTTGATTTCGTCATTTAATGTAGTTGATTGTATCTGCTAGTTTGTTGTACTGCACACTTCATGATATTTTAATGATCTGGCTGGTGAGTTTGGGGACGTCAGACAATTATGCATACATATATTTGATGTTAAATCAGAATTAAACTGCAAATGGTTGGCGTCGGATCAATCAATAGTAACTGTTAGGTTTGTGGAAGTCATGGTATCAAATATTATATGATGTGGGGATTAATTCAAACGAAGAGAGACATGAGTACAGTGCTGTATTTTAAGAGGTACACACTAACATAAAATAAAGCTTGATATTGATGTGACTGAGAGGAGCATGTCCGTAATTAAGTTTATATAATATCAAAGAGTAATCTCAACACTCCCCCTTAAACTAAAATACACAGCTAATTATTTTTAAATATAAATATTCCTTTAGATTCAATCAACAGTTGTCTAAGCCTAATTTAATTCTTTATTTAAGCATTTCTATACTTCACTTAATATGAATGAAAAATAGCCAATCAATAAGCAAAAATAATAATCATTCAAATATAATGAACACAAAATATAATATTCAAATAAAGAACACATAATATAATATTCAAATAAAGAACACATAATATAACCTTATGACTACTAAATAGCTACTTTTAGATTATAATAGCCTTGAAACAAATCAATAAGAAAGTTTACATGTTTATCAATAGCTACCTCTAATAACTTTGATGAAGTTATTTAGCTTTTGTTTGGGCAATGCTTTGGTAAACATATCAGCTACATTATTACCAGTTGGTACATATATCAGATCAACAGAGCCATCTTCTACTTGAGACCTTATGAAATGATATTTTATATCAATGTGCTTTGAACGTTGATGGTGCACAGGATTTTTGGCTAAAGCAATAGCTCCCTGATTATCAACATTCAAAGTCACAACAGTTCTATCTATATTTCGAATATCAGAAAACAGTTGGCTCAGAAAATTTCCCTCTTGAATAGCTGCTGTCATAGCTACATATTCTGCTTCACATGAAGACAGGGCAACAGTAGTTTGCTTTTTAGATTTCCATGAAATCAATGGACCCTGTTCAGACAATTGATAGCTATATCCTGTGATGCTACGCCTGTCTGAAGAGGCTCCCCAGTCAGAATCACAATAGCCAATTAACTTCAAAGGAGAAACACTTTTCCTAAATGTAATATCATAATGTTTAGTACCTTTCAAGTATTTCAAAACATGTCTGGCTAATCCAAGAACAGTTTTAGTGGGGTTAGACATATGCTGTGATAGCTTAGTCACAACATAAGATAGGTCTGGTCTGGTTCCTGTCATCACATAAATTAAACTGCCAACAATTTCCCTATACAAAGTTACATCACATTTCTCTTTAGTGTCATTCTCAATGATCTTATTTACACTTACATCACAAGGTATGGATTTTGGGTTACAATCCAGCATTTTAAATTTAGAAAGTATTTTCTCAATGTAGTTGTGTTGACTCATTTTAATACATTCATCATTAAATTTAAATTCCATTCCAAGAAACCATGATAGTTGACCTAAATCTTTCATTTTGAACTTATTACAAAGAGAAACCTTTACTGAATTCAAAGCATTTTCATTACTAGCTGCAACAATCATATCATCTACCCAAATTACTATGATAACTTTGACATTGTTAACAAATCTAGTATAGACACAATTATCAGCAAATGATTGTTCAAAACCTTCACCAATAAGGAAATCATGCAAAACATTATTCCAATTTCTTCCACTCTGCTTGAGGCCATAGAGGGATTTCTTAAGTTTACAAACAAGTTTATCATTAGCAGAATTTGTCACAGCATAGCCTTCAGGTTGTTCTACAAAAACATCACAATCAATTTTAGCATTTAAATATGCTGTCTTTACATCTAATTGATGAACTACAAGGTTTTCCTGAATAGCTTGCTGTAACAACATTCTAATAGAAGTAACACGAGCAGTTGGTGAAAATGTATCAGTGTAATCAACATCTTTCACCTGAGAATAGCCTTTAGCAACATATCTAGCCTTATATTTCTCTTTGTCATCTGGACCAAGTTTTACTGCATATACCCATCTTCCCCCTATTACTGGTTTATCAGGTTCTGAAGGAACAAGATCAAAAGTATCATTATCATTTAAAGATTGAATTTCATCATTCATAGCTTTTCTCCATTTACTACTTTCATTTGAACTAATTGCTTCAGTATAACTTTTAGGAATGTCTGAGATTCTATAACAGTAATCTACACAACACTTAGAGTAATCATTTTGAACTGAACACTGAATTAATTTACTGCTTAGATCACTTTCATTATCATTAGAATCACTTTCACAAATAAATTCATCCAGAAGTGCTGGTTTCCTTCGCTCTCTTGAGGGATTTCTTCTTTTCTGCTGAACTTCTTCCCGTACTCTGCAAACTGGGTTCTTGGCTTCAGTTGCAGGTGGTGAAGTCTTTTCTTCCTCATTATTGGTTGGGTTTCCTCTTGGTTGCTGTGACTTATATGGAATTAAGTCATCATCTTGTGCCTCAGCTTCTTGAATTAATTTCTGATGAAATTTCACAACTCTTACTCGTTTTACATCATTCTGTCCTGGGAAATAAACAAGATATGCAGGGCTTAGTGCATCATACCCTACAAATATTCCCTGTTCCCCACGAGGATCAAGTTTCTTCTTCATTTGAACATAAGCATGACACTTGCTGCCAAATTGCTCCATGTTGCTTAAATTCGGCTTTCTTCCTGTGAATGCTTCATATGGTGTTTTTCCTAATCTTTGATTGAAACACCTGTTTCTGATGTAAACAGCAGTCTTCAAAGCATAAGTCCACATTGACTTTGGTAATTCTGCATCCATTAATAAACATCTGGCCATATCAAAATTTGTCCTCCAAGTTCGCTCAACAGTGCCATTTTGATGGGGTGAATATGGAGCAGAAAATTCTTGCTTAATTCCTCTCTTGATGATGAAATTCTTGAATGCTTTAGAGGTAAATTCTCCACCGTTGTCACATCTTAGTCGTTTAATTTCTCCGAAAGGGGCAGAATCAGCTAAGAATTTTTTCTGTAGCTGCTAATGTATCAGATTTATTTTTGAGAAGATAAATCATGTTGATACCTGAGAAGTCATCCACAAATGAAATGGCGTACCTAAAGCCATCTCTAGCTGCAGGTTCAATTGGACCTGCTAAGTCACAGTGCACTAGTTCTAAACTTGCCTTAGAACGTTCATCAGGGGCTCTGTTTCTAATTTGAGTCATTTTGCCAGCTGTACATACATCACAATTGAACTCATTTCTATCAGAAATTTTCATGCCTTCAACAAGTGACTCTAACTTTAGAATATCTTTAACATTACAGTGTCCCATAATATCATGCCAATTTTTCAAGCTATTTGAACTGCACTGCTCTACTTTGGTTTTATTCAAATAATATAACCTGCCTTCTTTTTGAATATCAAATATTGTCCCATCAGTCGCTTGCATTTCACATGAAGATTTAGAAAATTTGACTTGGGCACCTTTTTCAGTTGCGGAGATAACTGAAAATATGTTTTGTTTGTATGATGGAATGCACAAACAGTTTTTAAGAAACACATTTTGCTCAACACCATTTTTGTCGCTTATGGTCACTCTTGCAGTGCCTTTCCCCTTCACAACTCCAACTTGTCTGCTTCCGTCAGCCAGTTGAATAACATGCGAAGTTGAATTAAAGTTTTCATCAAATTTTATAAATTTGGCTTCATCACTAATGATATGCGAAGTAGCTCCACAGTCCACTAATAAACTCTCAGCTAACACATCACAATTTACACTTTGATTATCACTAATCCTAAATGCAAAATTATGGCTATTTGAAAAATTTTCTTCACAGTTTGCTGACTTTGCGGAGTTCGATTTCCTGCAGTAACTCGTGTCATGAGTTGGCGACTTGCAGTGCTCGCACCATCTTTTGCTGCTTCCACTAGAGTTAGGTTTGCTTCTACACTCTGATTTCTTGTGACCCATTTTATTACAGTTGTAACATTTAATTTTGTTGTTGTTGTATTTTAAATGCATAATTTCATCACTAGCTTCAGATTGGTGACTCTTCTCCGTTTCTTCATAACTCTTGAGTGCAGTCTTGAACTCACCAAAAGTTATCTCTTGATCTTTTTGAGTTACAACAGTAGAAAAAGTTTTATAGTCTGAAGGTAAACCTTTAAGTACCATTGCTACTAATAAAGTGTCATCCACTTCTTTCCCTGCTCTCTTCAGTGAAGTTGCTGCAGTTTCAGCTCGGATCATGTAGTCAGTGACACTTTCTTCATTGGATTTCTTCAAAGAAGTCAATTCTGTATATAGAGATATAATTCTAGGTTTGCTTGTTCCCTGGTAGTGACTCCTGAGAATCTGTAAAGCTTTCCTTCCATCATCCTTGGCATCTCTGATAACAAGGGATAGGCTGCGGTCATCCAGGTATTGGACTAATTCCGCAAATACTTCAGCTCTCTGATCTTCAGTAGATTCGTCGCCATCTTTAATGGCGGAGTGAAGTTTTTGAATTCTTAGATGTCCTAAAAACTTCACTTCCCACAGTTCATATTTACTTTGATCACCATTGAATACAAGACGGTGTCTGGGCCCATAACCTGTTAGGTTTGTGGAAGTCATGGTATCAAATATTATATGATGTGGGGATTAATTCAAACGAAGAGAGACATGAGTACAGTGCTGTATTTTAAGAGGTACACACTAACATAAAATAAAGCTTGATATTGATGTGACTGAGAGGAGCATGTCCGTAATTAAGTTTATATAATATCAAAGAGTAATCTCAACTAACCACCTACCTACCGTCAGTACCTACCGAAAAAAGTTTGAATCTAATTTTTATTTCACAACGAAGTAAAAAATATTTTTATTCCAATACAGGACATCTTATTTTCTAAATACTTTGATTTCGTGACTAGACTCATTAAGTATATACCCAATTGAAGGTGCCCTCCACTCTATTTTTTATTAGTCTATTCATCAGAACTAAGGTTACTGGTTATAAAACTACAAACCATTTCAAATTTTGTTCAATATTTTTATTATAATATGAAATTTAAGTTAATTCTTGAAAAAAAAATCTACCTTCCTAAATTTTAGCAAAAAAAAGTATCATTAATTGTCGACAAATTCAAAACAATAACAAAGTCCTAAAAATCTTTTAAACTGTTAAAAATGGCTAAATATACCGTTATTCAAATACCACTACACTAGAAAAAGCATTTAAACTGCGTTTATCGCTTTATTGTAGATCACTATTTTGTGAATAATTTTAATAATGTTGATCGTACAGTAGTGAAACTTTGGTCACTGGAAGATTGCTTCTATCCCAAGCAACCATGACACATTGTGCCAACATGGGCACTAGATGGGTAGATGGGCAAGAGATGGCAGACTGAAGAGTAGCATAGAAATTACATGGGGATAATGTGGTTTTCCATTCTCATGGAATGTTAACTAAGGATAAGATTGGTTCAATGTTGCAAATCCATCCCATTGAATTGTCATATTGGCCCAACCTGATTACTGTATAGCCTATCAATATTATATGGCGGATGCTTTATTGACATATTGAAAAGACCATTTCCTGAAATAGGAAGGACTCAATCAATCGCAATTTATAAAATGTCTTCAAATTAATATTAAATTATTAATCGTTCAGCAAAACTATTTTTTTAATACTAAGTTTAAATGACTAAACGAAGATGATCACAGGAACGATAAAGAATTAAAGTTTTAGTTTCAAGGTTTAGAATTTATATTTAAAATAACACAATTTTGATATAAAGTATAATTAAATAAGCTATATGATGCACGGTACAGGAACATAATCGGATATAGTACCTAGCAGACGACACAAAAATATGACGTCACCACAACAACACATTCATTGCTTGTGACCGAGCGGCCCATAATTCCTCGTATTTGCATGTTAATATCGAGAAGTTTGAAGTCATTTTATAAGGGTTTCGTACAAAAGAAAAGCGAAAATGACGATTGAACCTCAAAGTTGAATATATAGATATAATTCAGGTGTATTTTTATTGTTAATTTCTTTAACTTATCTATAAAAAATAGGGTCTTGAAAATATGCTAACTAGGAGCGTAAAGTAGTGCTAGTGAACTGCTAAATTGTAGTTCCTATGAATAACAAATAAGGAAAAAAATAATGGAATACAATTTAACCAATGCCTAGTTAGTAATTGATCAGAAAAAAAAAATTTAGAAGTGCTAAGTTTAAGTAGGTTTTCCCTTGTTTCAAAGTATGGTCAGAGTCGCCATTTCCAGTCATCCGGTGGTCACGTCAAACTATAGATTCTATCAGCTGATTACCATACCCTATGTTACTGGGGGTACGGTCAAGAGCCCCCCCGGTCATGAGCCCCCCGGTCACGAGCCCCCCCGGTCATGAGCCCCCCTAGGTCATAAGCCCCCCCGGTCACGAGCCCCCCTCCATGTTTTTTAATCCTTATTTACCTAGTTAAACAAATGAAGAACTACTTAGATAGAAATAACTGAGAGTTGCTAATGTAGTTTGTTGTATCCGCTAGATTGTTGTACTGCACACTTCATGATTGTTTAATGACCCGGCAGGGGGGTTCGGGGGGCGGCACGCCCTCCGATATACATATATTTTATGTCTAATCAGTGATGAACTACAAAAGTGTCAATAAGGATTAAATAATATAGGTAAATAAGGATTTAAAAACAGAGGGGCTCGTGACCGGGGGGACTCATGACCGGGGGGGCTCTTGACCGGGGGGGCTTATGACCTAGGGGGGCTCATGACCGGGGGGGCTCTTGACCGGGGGGGCTTATGACCGGGGGGCTCTTGACCGGGGGGGCTTATGACCTACACCCATGTTACTGTATCCTGATATGATGTGTAAAATGATGGCGAAGGGTGAGTGGCACTGAGTGATTTTATAGCGTGGTTGCCAGAGTCTAGTTTCTATGAAGCTTGTCTATTTTTTAATTAGCTACAGTTAGCTAATTGTGACAAACTTAATACATTTTCAAAATATTAATCTGATAAATTACGAATAGAGGATAATATGCAATCCTAAACTGAATAAGTGAACATATTTGTTTCCGGTATGAGCCTGCTTTGTATTTTCGGTTATACATAGTGAAATTTTAAAATTCAGGTAGTTTGTTAGTGCTTTTCGTTGGAGGAGGTATCAGTATTTTAATTCCCTTAATTAATTAAGGAAATTCTTCAAAACTGCACTCTGCGGCCTATTTAAAGTTATAAAATGGTGAGTTGAAGTTTTTTAAATATACTTATAGATATTTTAAAGTTATTTTATGTAGTGTATTCGATATAGTTATTGCCTGCTTCTATAAGTGCAGTACCTACCTAATTAGGTACCGAGCTGAATAATATTTTCTTTAGCCTATGGCTAAATATATGTACCTAGGGTAATTTTCGAGTTATTAATTTATCTTACGGTGTCACTTTTTCTCGATCTTTATAGAAATAAAGTACTACAGCAACTTGAAGATTAAATGATAATAATTTTTCAAACTTGATCGAATACGTGAAAACGTCCGATAACTCGGAACTTACCATGAAATATCATTTTAAATTTCTCTTTAAATATAATAATTTAAATTTGAAATGCGATTCGATTTCTCAAAGTATATAACCACTATCTAGGTATGTAGGCACCTATTATTTAATTTAAAAATAGTTACAGAGATAACCTGTTAGTTACAACAAATTTGGATACACGTACTTTTGTTCATCTCTGATAACTACAAAATTTGCTTGCAAGTATAGTAAATATTTAAATATAGGTAATTAATGTAACTGAAATAAATACAGCTACGGAACTCTGCAAGTGATATTGAGAATTGATTAAATAATTAATATTTTCTTTTTCAGGGTAGAGGTCATTACCATCGCCATAAGAAAAGCTTCAAATTTTGAGAGGTATAGACAAGGCAGTAATTACTGCAATAACGGAAGGAAAAAAAAAGCGCAACAGAATGTGGACGAACCCATAGCCAAGGGTAAATTATTAGACCTCTCACTGAATTATTGTATTCTTGTCTTTCTTAGCTATGTAATTCGATTGAGACCATTTCCATAGAAAATAAGTTTTGTTTTAATCTCAGAGTTATAGTCAGCTTTTTATTTTAGTCATGTTAGTTGTAATATCATATCTAGCTATTCTATACTATATTATAATCACTCTTTATACTTATGATATAAAGCTAGATGTATTGTTTAATGTTACTGTTGAATCACCTTTTTAATGGATAGGTTTTTTTAAGTTCGTTCTACTCTTTTGTTGTAACGATCTACGAATAAATAAATGAAAAACTAGAAGATGATTTTTATTGTCTTAATCATTATGATATTCATTTTATTAATAATAACAATGCTCTATTATTGATCTATTCAAGGCTTCAAAAGTAATTTATTAAACCTTATGATTTATTTATTGTCACCAGATGGGTCCAATATCGTACAGTGCCATATTTAGCACATGGAAACCACCTAGTACCAAGTTGATTTCAATACAGCTTGCCAGTTCTTTTACGAACTTGGCCCCATCAACCTCGACAACATCTTGGGTCAAGATGGTTTCAACATTAGTAGCCCATGCTGTCACCACGTTGGCCCATTTTGCAAATAACCACACAGTACCAATACGATTTGTCATCAGATTACGGGTTTGAATGGTACCTAGTGCCCACATTGGCCCCATTAACTGTGGTTGCTTGGGATGTTAGTATCTTGCTGAAATATTTTTTGAATCCATGAGAAAATTGGAAAGTTATGAAGGTTTATGTATTTTGAAGGCATTTTAACTGTTCATCGCTTTATTGCAGCTCTGTGAAAAGGCCAAAAAAGGGGCGATTAACTTCTACCAAGAGGGTAAAAATTGTAACAGGTCCTACAGAAGGGATGACTCTTCTATTATTAGCTAATGAATTTGGGAGGGATAAGAGAAACATAGTTTCTATTGTGGAAAATCCCGACACCAACCCATGGAGAGATGAGGGTACGAGGAGAAGCTTTTTCCCCAAAACTAGCGAAAACTACACAGGCAGGTTATAAGGCAGCCAAATAACACTAGTGCCTCCATTTTCGACAAGCCTGTCATTGGTTATTCGTCGAAACAGTGTCTTAAATGAGACGACAAGGAACGTGGAGCCCATTTCCAGGCCTCCTATGGACAAGACCCAAAAGGAAAAAGGCATTAGAAGTACACAGAATTACATGAAAACAAACTTCCTACTTGTTCTTTTAACAGATGAGGAAAGAGCCACCCTTGATTGTCTGGATGAATGGGTTAAATTTTTGATCCTACTGGAGCTGTTTATTCACACTGGTTTCGTCGTCAACAAGGAGGCTGTGGCTTTATGTTTTATGCGGGCATCATTGGTGAAACGTTAATTGGCCCTTTCCGAGTACCAGAGGGTGTAAACCTAACAATCCAATCCTACATTGCCTCTTTAGTTGAGTACTTGTTTCCTTGGCCTAGTAGTTTGCAATTATCTCGTTGGCAAAAGATGATTTTCTTGCATTACTTCGCACAATCTCATGCTTGAAGGGTTACAACTTCTTTCCTCATATCTCTGGGCATCAAGTGAGAGACTCTCATGACTTGATTGCCTTGTTCTCTGGTCTTAAGTCCCATTTAGCATTTCTGACCTCATTTGAGACATTACATCAGGACTTTTTTGACGTAAGACGCAATGACAGCCTTGTCAAAAATGGAGGCACCAGTGTCATTTAGCTGCCTTATGACCTGCCTGCATATTTTTCGCATATTTCGAGGGGAAATTCTTTTTCTCGTACCCTCATCTCTCCTTGGGTTTGTGTCGGAGTTTTCCACAAAAGAACTATTGTTCTCTTAACCCTTCCAAGTTATAAAGCTAAATATAGAAGAGTCCACCCTTCTGCAGGACCTGCTTCAATTTTTACCCTCTCGGTAGAAGTTAATCGCCCATTTTTTGTCCTTTTCACAGAGCTGCAATAAAGCGATGGACAGTTAAAATGTCTTCGAAATACATAAACGCTCATAACTTTCCAATTTTCTCATGGATTCAAAAAATATTTCAGCAAGATACTAACATAGAAACAATCTTCCAGTGACCAAAGTTTCACTACTGTACGATCAATATTATTAAAATTATTCACAAAATAGTGATCTGCAATAAAGCGATGGACGCAGTTTAGGTATCTGAAAGTGTACCTTAATACCTAATTACCATTTAATTTACGATGATACGATATATAGTTCGTCTTTACACTTTTTCTTCTATTGAATCTTAGAAATGTCGGACAGAGACGTTTGAGTGTGAATATTTCTTATATAATAATTACGAAGCGAATACTTAATCAATTTCTTTTCTGTTAACTGATATGTTATATAACCTTCTACAAATTTACAGCATTTCTAGAGAAATTTTAATTTAAAAAAGAGAGGACCTTCAAGATACTTATTAATTAATTCAATTTTATTAGGTTTTGTCAGGGACTTGAGAAGCGGTAGCTAAATTCACCTACCTACCATTCTATTCCAAATCATTGCCTGAAAGATAACTCTAATTAGTGTATATTTATGTGCGAGACTCGCATTGCTCAACTGAATTGCATTCCATGAACATATCCTCTGTCACCTGAGTGTGGGAATGTGTCTGTGAGAGGCAAGTGACAAGGAGGGACACATTCTGCCTTCTTTTCTCAGTAGAAGCCATTGTGTCACGCTAATTAGCATATAATGGCTTTACGTCATTGCATTCCTTATCCTGATGACGCCATAGCCACGTGATAAGAATTGGTAATATTAGGGTTAGTTAAACCAGAGTAACCTACAGTAACATTCTATTGTGAATAAGAAATGGATAGCAAGGGACAACAACAACGAATAAACTTACTATAAATTTGTTTGATTAGTTCGCTATGTTTCCAACCAGTATTTCATTCATTGGGATGATAAAAAATAATATTTTTCATCTTTGTTTAATGCAAGAGGCAACTTTAGTATTTATTTTCGAGAGAATTCGACCTTTCGAATAGAAAGACATCTTCGTTTCGAAGATTGATATGGTTACGTATTTTAAGTGTTCAGTCTGTTTTTTCAGTCTGTTAATGGAATTATCCTTCAGAATCGTAGATACACAGGGTATATAATCGCAGTGTTCCGAATTTAAAACTCTAGTAACTTCTTCAATATTGGTTCGATTTGAATTAAGTTGGTTTTTAAAACAATCTCAAAAATTTTGAATTTAATCAAAAGATTTAGATTTCATTTGATATATCTAATATTTCAGTTTGGCGGCTATTGTTTTGGATGACTAATTTAGACGGATCGGGAATGAAACCATGGGGTTATGCAACATTACAAGGTTATGCAACATTTTCACTGATATCGCTGGGTTCTCTCCGGGAAAGATATCACAAGGTGTATAGTCAGATGATCTTGAAGGCCACTTAATGCTCATGTCGCCATATGAACATATGCCAATCCTTCTGTTTAGAATCTTTTCCTTCAGCCAGTTCTTGAATCTGGTAAAATCGAAAAAGCGGGCCGAAAGTCAGACTGGAATAAACTTTTCTACAGTGAGGTTTAGCAGTGCACCAGTAACGAGAATAATTTGTGAATGTTGTGGATGTGGAAATGTGCTTCATAAGAAAACATTAGGAGCTGAAGGAAACCTTGAAAATACAAAACATTGTCAAACATTTCTTATGCAAATGCCGTCTTTCTGCATAGTCATTTGCGTTAAGTATTTGTACAATTAACATAGCTAGATATGTACTATATCGAATAGAATTCTAAAGTCTTGAAACTGTTTAAAACCAACCAAATTCAAACCGAACCAATATTGAGAAAGTTAAGTTTAGAATGTGGGACACTAAGATGTTGATAGAACCGAATAAATAATAGACAAAAGAAAAACAATAACTGTGGACGGTAAATTCCACAGCAGAAAATTTCACCTGGAAAATTTTAATAACAGTGCAATAATTGAAGTTGCTCGCATATTTTATCTTAAATTCAGTATTATGCGGTGGAAATTTCCGTGGTGAAATGTTCCGCTGTGAAATTTATCAAAAAAACACAATAACAGAAAAATCTTATTCTGATTCTTCTCTTTGAAGTAAAAAAAAGCTATAGATATATGTATCGGTTGAACTAAATTGTTAATTCTTTAAAAGTGAAATTGTTTTTTAAGTCTCTAAAAATATGTGAATAGATGCTTGAGTAGTTAGGCTTGTTTTCAGATATTTCAAGGAAAATTTGTATAATATTTTAAGAAAATATTTATATATTTCAAATGAAGCAAAAAGCATCCATTAAAAGATACTTCAAGTCTCAATAATAGTAATGACATCACTGCTTGTGCATCTGATATTGCAGAATTTGTGAATAGAAAAAATTGAATCATCATTTTTTCTGTCATCTAACAATTCTCCATGTGTCACTATTAGTCCATCTTCATTAAAGAGAGATAAAACCTTTTGATGATAGGCTTATTTCTAGTCTAAGCCTAGTTATAAACTTCTCACTTATAGTTATTTTTCCAATCCTCAATACACTTTTCCTGAATCATGTTTCAATTCCTTTTAAAAACACTCCTTAGTTATGAAGTATTGGTTGCTTCATAACTCAGAGCCACTTCTTATATCAGGTGCACTAGATAGTTTTCTATGATTAAAATCTTGGTGAAACTATATGGTCTTTGAGGGATAACTATAGGACGAAAATCTTGACGTATATAATTTTCTATAATATTATCTAAACATAGAAAACTCTTCATAACTCAGGTCCTTCATAACTCAGGTCCTTCATAACTCAGGAGTTTTACTGTACCTATACTAGGCCTTCTTTTTTATCACACGACAAAATTAACTCTCCCCATTGATAGGTAATTACAGTGTCCCAGGGTGCAATGGCGACTGATAAGTTGATAACAGTCTCTCTACTTCTCAACCACCTCAGATGTGGTCAGTGAGTGTCCAGTACTTGTGGTTGTTGGTTGGTGGTGCGAGATGTGGTAGTCTCTGGTTGCACGGGAACTGACTCTTAGGATTAATATTTAAAGTAAGTCACCAGCATGCTTATTCATTTTATTACATTTTTAACTCTATTTTATTAAGATTTATATCACGTCCACCAAAATTGAAAGTTTTTGGGAAGAATGTGTTTATTTAATCGAAAAATTTCGCTAGGTTTATTAGCCAATTTTATGCGTTTTTGATAGTATTAGCTATTTTATTGAATCAATGTTACGCAGTTACAAAACGAAGATAGAATGTATAGTATCGTATGTATAATTGAATATTTAATTTCAAATATTTCTCTATTTGATTTATTATGTTGAATTAATTTAATTAAAATTGATTTTGAAGTGATAACAGTAACATAGAATTTGAACTTTACGCATTTTGAATTTTATCTCAAATATAATTAATTATTATTTATTTTTTAGTGTGATTTTTTCTTAGTTAAAATTTTCCCTTGATAATATATAGTTTTAATAATATTTAGCAATCATTGAAATTGTCATAGAAAAATTTAGCAATCATTAAAGTATTTTCATAAAAATTCAATTATAACCTTTCACTCCGTAAAATGTATGTTATTTACAATAATATGCAGCCTAATGAAGGGAGAATCAGTGAGAGTAATTTAATTGTAATAATTATCTATCACTACACCCAATGACTGCTGAAAAAGGTACACACAATTAGATGTTTGCTACATACTCCTCTCAGTCGCATTGCTGTGCAGCTTTCTTCTCTGCCATTAGTATGCTAAGTGACGCTAACGCGTAATGGTGGGAAATGTGATGGTCCAACTCGCACCTCCCAACACGAAAATTAGAGTCGAGGATACAAATATCATTTGGTAAATAATTAGACAAAAACCAATCGTGATAAAAAAAATTAAAAACTTAGATTCCGATATAATTTTCCCAACGATTTTTATCCGAAATTAAAATATTATACATTAAAATAAGTTCAATATTCACCGTAATGGACATTAATAGTCGATCTGCAGAACACAATTTTGCGATTGGGTTAGAGTTGGTCAATTATTTGTTCAATGAGAGGGATTTGCTGATAAATTCTCTCTTCTATTGAGGCAATATCATCATTATCAAATATTAAATATTTTCACTTTCCCCGTGGATATTAGATCTGATATTACCGTACCGGTGAAGGTAAATTTTAAAGTGGGTAAATTAATCTTAGGACAATTTTCTATTGGGCGGTAGTTCTTTTTAATTAAGTCCCGTTTTGTAGATTGCATTTAAATTTAAATCATTGCATTTAAATTTAAATCATTGCATTTAAAGCATAATAACTCATAATTAATCACATTCAGTGAAATAAGCAGTTTTATTTATGCTCATCAAATACATAATATCGCACGTAAATCGGCAAATCCTCGCGTCTTTTATTCATTACAATCAATTTGAATTAAAATATCGTAATTTTAAAATTTCCTATCAACTACGAACCTGGAATGGTAATGAAAATAAAGTATAAGGTGCATTAAAATGAATTCTCATTATACTTACAATTCATATGAGTAACTCATGAGAGTACAATTCATATGAGTAATTCATGAGAGTACAATTCATATGAGTAATTCATGAGAGTACAATTCATATGAGTAATTCATGAGAGTACAATTCATATGAGTAATTCATGAGAGTACAATTCATATGAGTAGCTTCATGAGAGTACAATTCATATGAGTAATTCATGAGAGTACAATTCATATGAGTAATTCATGAGAGTACAATTCATATGAGTAATTCATGAGAGTACAATACATATGAGTAGCTTCATGAGAGTACAATACATATGAGTAATTCATGAGAGTACAATTCATATGAGTAATTCATGAGAGTACAATTCATATGAGTAGCTTCATGAGAGTACAATTCATATGAGTAATTCATGAGAGTACAATTCATATGAGTAGCTTCATGAGAGTACAATTCATATGAGTAACTCATGAGAGTACAATTCATATGAGTAGCTTCATGAGAGTACAATTCATATGAGTAATTCATGAGAGTACAATTCATATGAGTAATTCATGAGAGTACAATTCATATGAGTAATTCATGAGAGTACAATTCATATGAGTAATTCACGAGAGTACAATTCATATGAGTAGCTTCATGAGAGTACAATTCATATGAGTAATTCATGAGAGTACAATTCATATGAGTAATTCATGAGAGTACAATTCATATGAGTAGCTTCATGAGAGTACAATTCATATGAGTAACTCATGAGAGTACAATTCATATGAGTAGCTTCATGAGAGTACAATCCATATGAGTAACTTCATGAGAGTACAATCCATATGAGTAACTTCATGAGAGTACAATTCATATATGGATAACCTAACATTCATAATTTATGGATAATTTGATTAAATTTCATTACTAATGCCGTAATGCGAATGAAATTTTACGCAATGAATTAATTATAATAATAAAACCTTATATTATTTCACCATATCATGACATTCCGATGATATTGATATCGGCTAATCACTCCATAGATATACTTTATTCCTTTAATCACTCGTTAGAGTAATTTTCACGTGATTCACTTTCTTGCGTATCGCAGAGATTGGAAGGGAGTGTGGAATTCGCGTAACTTCTTTTCCCACGATGGTTTGTGTTTATCTCTTTCAGGAAGAAGAATACAGTTCAGACACTTTCTGTCATGAAAGTGAGTTATTAATCAATTATTCTTTGTTCTACAGATGCAGCGTCTGTGGCTGGTTTTGCTGGTCTCCTTGGCTGTACTAGGATGTTCGGCAGTGGAAGATATCGAGAAGAAGGATGTTGCAGTTGTTCCTGAAGTGGATGAAGAAGCTAAAGTTGAAGATGTAGGATTGGAGAAAACTAAGGAGGAAGAGAATGAAAGTGATATCACAGAAGAGGATGACATTCCTATTACAATAGTGAGAATGAAACCAAGAACTACAAATAGGAACCTTCCATTTAGGAAAAAAGACCTAAGATCGCAGAGGAAGAGAAATATACTTCGACGAAAAAAAGGAGGAATAATAATAGAGCCAGTTAAAGAGGTCAAAGAGACTGAATCCAAAGAAGAAATTGTAGAAACTTCAGATGTTCAAAAGAATGAGGTTGAAAGTATTTACAAAATGTCGGAAAGTAAAATTTCCATGGAAAAATCAATGGAAAAAGTGGATAGTAAAGTAGAAATAATTAATTCTGAGAAAACTCTTGAGGACGAAAATGATAACGTGGAAATAAAAGAAAAGAAAAATAAACAGAAGAGTAAGGTTAAAAATGAAAGAGGACCATCAGCTCGATTAAAGATGCGCAGAAAGAGAAAGAAAAATAAGCGTGTGAAAAATTCCACTCCCGTTCAGAAACAGAATACAGAATCTAAGGAAAAATCCAAAATAAAGAATAAACTAAGGACTTTCAAACCTAAACGAAAATACTCCAGCAGTAGTAAATTACGTTCCAAAAAACCACCAAAAAAGCAAATGGTTATGATGAAACCAGCAGTTACTATAACTCCCAAAACCACGACACCTCAGCCAACTACAAAGAAGCCAACACGAAATTCTATCGCTAACTTCTTCGGAAGAAGAACGACTAACATCAAGGAGCGTTATCCTCTGTATTTTAATGATGAACAAACACAAGAACAGAATAAATCTCCCGGGGGCCCGAGACCTCCACTTCTATCTAAGAGAAATCAGTTTGAGGGTTCAGAAGCGCCTCTAGATCAAAATCAAATGGGATCAGAACTTCATCTCAAATCGGAAGAGAAAAGTAAAAAGAAAATTAGTCTCTTTGAAGAGCTATACAGTAAAGCTAAGCGCAAATTAAATGCCAAAAAGAAAAGTTCTAAACCCAATATTATGGAAAAAGATGAAAAGGAAACTCAGTTTCTCAAGCCAATCAATGAAGATTCTAAAGCTGGTAAGCAACTTGCCTATAGCTTTCAACGCTCGTACGTCCCTAAAACACGAGGAGATAGAAATTCATTCAGAAGTTCACATCCAACATCTTATTTGTCAAACATTCCACCAACAAATACGTATGGGCTTCCATTGGATCACCCACCAGCTCCCCCAGGGAGTTTTCCGGTTCCATCCAATTTCCCACTGAGACCAAATATGTTTCCCCCGCAAAGTGATCCTCCTCCATTCCCAGTTGGATCTCCTAATCAACCAGCTTTTCCGACTACTCCTAGAGGAGCATTTGGGACTCCTCCTCTCGGCACAATTCCTCCAACGTTCGTACTATCACCTGGTTCTCCATTGTCTAGAAATCAAATTTTTAATGAAGGTAGCAAGCCACCAATGCCAACAATGGTTGTTAGTAGCTTTTCTGGACATGGTAACAATCCAAATAAACCAATTAATTCAAATTCAAACAGACCAACTTCAAATCAGTTATTCTCTGCTCGCAATCCACCGTCTTTTAATATTCAAAGACCACCATCGATTGGAAGTCTTAGTAGTTCAAATTCTTTGGGTACTTCTAACCATCCCACTTCATTTCACTCTCAAAATTCTAATTCCTTTGGACCACCTCGTAATCCTACATCTTTTGATTCACGCAATCCCAATTCTTTGAAATTACAGCAAAATGCAGCTCCTTTAGGCCCTCCTCGTAAAAAAATATCTTTTAATTCTCGAAATCCTACCTCATTTGGACTACCTCGTAATCCTTCTTCATTTGGTCCACCTCGTAATCCTTCTTCATTTGGACAACCTCATAATCCTTCTTCACTCGGTCCACCTCGTAATCCTTCTTCATTTGGTTCATCTCGTAATCCCCCCTCATTTGGTCCTCCACGTAATCCCCCCTCATTTGGTCCTCCACGTAATCCCTCTTCATTTGGTCCTCCACGTAATCCTTCTTCATTTGGTCCAACTCGCATTCCCTCTTCGTTTGGACATCCTTCTAATCCAAGATCACACTTTTCTTCGAATCAATCACCTATTACCAACCTTGGTGGTAATCCATCTGGTGGTGCAGTCTCTGTCACCAATCAGATACGTCATTTTCCGGGATTTCCTTCTTCGGTCAGTGTCTCCAAACCAAACGGTGCCCCGCATCAATCCTCACCTCCTTTGACCCAGGTTCCTTTCAATCATCAATCTGAAAGACCGAAACCATTTAAGCAGTCAGGTCTCAGACCCTTTGTAAATACTCCAGTACCAGTTTTAATATCTTCATCTTCTCCACAATTTAATATACCGTCACCAAATCAACTATCAGAACTATCTCCACCTAGCAATTCAATCATAAATAATATTAATCGATTCCGTGATGGTCTGAGAAATCACAACAAGCAGCACCAATCTTCTTCCTCTTTCTTAAGACCTCCACCCGATAATAATTCTTTAAGGAATAATTTTCCGTCCAACAGCATTGAAACTTCAACTGAACCAGAAAATCTGCCTCTTGATTTCATTGAAATGTCAGATCTTGATAAAGAATCACCACCAATTATCAACACTTTCCATTCCCTAGTTCTGGATCAACTACAGCCCCCTTTCAAAACATTTGAACAAGAGCTCTTCCGACACAACCATTTAAGAACTACGACAATTAGAACATCAAGACCTACTACTTTTAGATCATCATTCAGATCTAGTCTTGAAAATATAGATAATAGAGTTGTTCAGCCTACTACACCTAAGAGGAAAAAATGGCCATCTTTGCCTGTATTTAACTCTGATTTGAGATCTGCAACAACCCAGAATCCTAGAACAAACTTAGTTTCTTTAGAACCATCAAATGATTTGTTTAATTCACCCAGACCTTTTTCGGCTTTGCTTTCAAAACCTTTAGTACCAAGAGGCCCAAATACTCATCGACCAAAAATTAAGCAACCTCTACTCACTAAAAATGTACAGTCTGCTAAAACTAATGAAAGGACAAGAATTGCAAACGATCTGCGGGCTAAGATAAAACAAACTACTTCATTCATTAGAAATAGAGTAAAAGGTGATCCAGGAAATAAAAATAGTTTCGCGGCTCATCAACACTCGAATCCATCTTCATTTAGGAACGAATTTAACAGTAATATCAAAATTTTATCTGGACCAGCTCCACCTGGTCCTCCTCATATAACTACTTCTCGTCCAGCTCTGCGATCATCAATTCATTCGGCAGGAAATTTCTTCAATAAAATTGAAGAAAAACCGCGACCTACTCAACCAACAGCAAAACCAACTACTATTAGGAGATTACCGAAACTAAGTCCATTTGTGAGTTCACCAATCTCGCCACCGGAAAACAATTTCCAAGAGATTAGCACTAGTAAACCAACGATGTCTTCCTTCTTCAGAGAAAATTTCTTCTCAAATGTAATTCAAACAACTTCCAGTCCTAATACAAATCGCATTCGTTCCCAGCTACCTTTCGATGTAAGTAACAACATACACGGAAGTGTTAAAGAAATAATTAGTACAAGGAGACCATCTACTGCAACTAGTAATTTCATAAGAGGTGGGAATTCTGAAGGCAACATATCAGGATTTAACACTCAAAATAACAAATTGGCGCGTGGCAACCTAAAATCTAATGAATTCAGGTTGGTAAATTCAAATTTGAATAGCAGAGATGTCATCAACGAAAATCCTGACGTTATAGTTCTGACGGATGAGAAGCTCTCATCTCCTTCATCTTTGCCTCCCTCACTGCTGGATTTCATCGATTTCTCAGGTTTTGAAGGTCGATCTTTTATCTTCATGAGATCTAATGGCCACCAGTACACCGTTATCTTTCCAATGAGTAATGACCAGAATGGAAGACTTAGGAGTTCTGAAGAACAAATATCACAAGAATTAGATTCACAACTGTCCCAATTGAATCCATTCTAAAGTGGCTTTGGAAAAAAGTGAATACTAAACTCTTATTCACTTATGCAATAGCAATCTGTTTCATATGATTGTGTTAACTGAATAAATTATCTCTTTCTCCAACAAGCTACTTATCTGATTTTCTGTACATATATAATTTACATGTAAGATTTGTTAAGTTTTTGTAAGTTAGTGATAATTTTCTAAAAATAATAAGCTTTTATTGTCTAATTAAGAATTCATTTTTTTAACACTACTTTCAGTTTTAGAGGATAGCGCTAGGGTTACGCTCTTCAACTACGAGGTCTTAGATTTTGTGTTAGGTAGGCTCGTAGTCTTCATTTAGTATCACCTCTTCATTTTCCTCTTCCATCCGCGAATTCAGTCACCGGTGCTTGTGGTAAGTTCCTTGGTAAGTGACTGTATTCATGGAGTAGCTTTTCCGCATCCACGAGCGTTAGGTGACTTTTTTCACTGAGCCACTTTCCTTTCTGACCGCTTCTAACAGTCCCTCGTATTCAATTTCCTTTTGACGTCAGCGACATGATCAATGAAATGGTCGAAGCAGACGTTAAAACCCTTAATAAATTAATCAATTAAAAATAGTACTTGTTTTAAATAATTGTTTTTAATTTTCTTTGTTTATTGAATCTTTGACATTTAAGTTTTCAGTTGTTCCATAATGTAGTTGTTAACAGTCTAAGATTTATTATGTTAAATAAGTTTGTTGATTGTAAATAAAAGATATTTTAATGAAGATTAATATTTCATTTATTAAAACCGGTTATGACCACATAAAACATGGACATTAGTAGATAAGATAATCATATACAATGATGTTTTATTTGAAGATATATAGATTTTCTTTTAAATTCAAAGTACAGTTCTAACACTCTTCACTTAGAGAAATTCATACGATAGAAGTGAATTGTTTTCCTTTTATTTTCTTATCTTAAAATGAGAGTTTAAATTTGCAGCTGTTACTATAATGTAATCGGGGAAAATAAACGAAATTATACTCAATGATTTAGCAAATATTATAATTTCTTGCATTTTATTTACAAGCTATTAATTATAAATTAATCGATTAAATTGGTTCAATCAGAGAGATAAATAAAATTAAAAAATTACATGAGAGTTAGTTTGGATTTAATTTAGTCTATGTTGATTTTACAGAATAAAGTCTCGAATTTGCTTGAGCATGTCTGGATTTTTTAAAACTAGTTTAAATATGTTAAAATTCATTCAATTTTTTTAGAACTTATTCGAATTTGTTATAATTAGTTTGAATTTGCTGAGAAATAGTTGGTATTCGTTTGAACTCGTTAGAACTTAGGTCTTCTCTCAATTTTCGATGGCTCCATCGTAACATTCCTATTGGCATTCAATTTATTGAAATGTCATCTTTGCACAGAATGAGAAAATTTAAAGGAAAATTATCAAAATATAATGTAAACACGTTAACATTAAAATATGAATTCAAACATAGCATAATTGTGTGCAATTGCAAGCTGTTTCATTTTCATTAATATGTAAAAGTCCGTGATCTAGGACTGAAATTCTTCTCTCTCACTTCATACATTTAAATAATTATCATATAGAGAGCTATAGTGAAAAAAGTAACGTGAATCGTACATTTTATGCGGATAAATGTTGTTTTCGACATTTTTAAAGGAATTCAATAAATATTCAAAGTTTCAAATAAGCACCGAAACAACTGTTAAAATTTTGAAATTTTACAAAACAATGAAGATAAAAATAATTTTTCCGAGAGGTATAAACTTCTGCGGCGGTTTTTTTATACAAAGTTTTCCTTAAAATAATCATTTAAAAAAGAAAGCAAATATATATTTCTCATATTGGATAAAGAATATTCTAGACGTTAAGTTATATTATTAATAAGATTTAATATGTTTGCTATGTACCGAACACGTGCAAGTGTGCACCTATGTCTATAGTCTATGTATGATAAATTAAAGTTCCAGAGCTTCATCTCGTTCAGTTGACTCAGGTGCTTGTTGGCTCAAAGAACGATTTACTTACTCCTCTGTGAAATAATAAACAATTAGAAAAACCTATATGAAAACATACACGAAATGAAGTACACGAAACGCCAATTGAGTTTCTTCATATCAATTTGTGTAGCGCATTTTTGCTGTGGAATATGCATATCTGTTCAAGCTCCCTTCTTTCCAATTGTGGCTTCATCCAAGGGAGTGTCAGAGACAGTCATTGGATTGGTTTTCGGGATTTTCCAACTGACAATCTTCATAGTTTCCCCAATATATGGACAATACATCTCAACTATTGGATCTAAGTTCTTGCTCGTGGCTGGTGTCTTCACAGACGGTGCATGCTGTATTCTGTTCGGATTCTTGGGTTACATAGACGACAAGACAACGTTCACAACACTTTCCTTCGTCATCAGGATAGTGCAAGCAATGGGTGAGGCCGGATATCTTACTTCAGCAGTTAGTATTGTAACAAGAGAATTTCAAAGCAACTTCGAAACAATGATAGGTATACTCGAAATTTTCTTGGGAAGCGGCCTAGCTATTGGACCAGCAATAGGCGGGGCACTATATAATGTTGGGGGATTTATATCTCCTTTTGTTACTATAGGAACCATTTTTTGTTTATCCAGTTTACTCGTTGTTATTTTTATGCCTGAGGTCGAAGAAATAGAATTCAAAAGTGACTTCAATACACTGGATTTACTGAAGAATTCTAAAATTGTCCTTTCTATGCTCACAATTGGAATAGGTTTGGCTACATTTGGTTTCATGAACGCGTCGCTATCTGTTTATTTGATCCAATTTCATCTCACTCCTGTTCATGTGGGTTTAGTCTTCTTTCTTGATGGGTTTGCTCATTGTGTCTGTTCACCCATGTGGGGTAAGCTTTCAGAATTAGGATTTCATCATCGATTCATGGTCGTTGTTGGTTGCATTCTTGTTATTACTGGGTATCTCTTAATTGGACCGGTACCTTTCATCCCTCTGGTTCCGTCTGTGGCTTTAGTTTCAGTGGGTGTTGCCATTGCTTCGTGTGGTGTTTCATCACTTTATATTGCTTCGTTCACAGGAGCTCAGAAAGATGCGATTGAAATGGGTCTACCAGATAACATATCTACTTTTGGGCTTGTTTCTGGAACTTGGTTATCTATATTCGCACTAGGTTTATTCATCGGACCAACATGTGCTGGTATTTTGATAGATTACTACGGCTTCCGTTATGCTTCTCTATTCGTCGTAGCAAGTAACAGTTTGCTTCTGATAATTCATGTTGTATACATTATCCATTCAGGTGATAGTATCAGAAAAATTCGAGCAGATTCAGATACTCGGCAAAATTTAAGTATAGACAATGAAGGAAAAGAAAAAGATTTGCAATACGAAACTTTTAAATAGTAATAGGTAGGTATAGCTTTGAAGAAAATCTGTTTAAATGGCTTCATTGATAGCTACTAAAAATGTTAATTTGCTTCATACCACTATCGATTGGTCTCATAAATGAAATGACAGAATTAGCCAAAAAAAATATATTGTATAATTTTTTAAATTGCTTAATAAAGACTTTCGTTATAGTAATAGAGGCTTTCTTTGCCTATAAATTACAAGAAAATTATAAAAATCTCGTTTTTACACACTTAAATTAATTAATGGTATAAATTAAGTCACGGCACAATTCGCTTTGAGTACAGTACAATTCCTCTATAGTGAACTTCAATCAGTTCACTATAGAGGATTTAGTTCACTATGGAGGATTTAAATCACTGTAGAGGATTTAGTTCACTGTAGAGGATATGAGAGATGAATAGAAAACTGGCATTTTCATGACAGACTATATAAAATATGCTATCTTTTTTTCAAATAAATAAATTATACAACATATTTCGTTTCTCAGTACTCTAAAAATAAGAAAGGTTCACTACACATGACTTCATTATAGAGGAGTTGCACTGGTAGAATTTCTCTTTCATGAATTTTTACTAATTTACTATATAAAGATTCATAGAAAACTCAAGAAAATTTGTGGTAGACTATACTGAATATATTCATTGTAGATGTTAGTTCAGGGTTCTACTAATCAGGATGGTTCACTATACACTAGGAGTTCAATAAAGAGGAGTTCTACTGTATATATATAAAAAGATTGACTCATGTACTATATTAATTGCCGTGACCGGACAATTGCCACCCGCGGACAATTGCCACCCGCGGACAATTGACACCCCCGGACAGTTGCCACCCGGACAATTGACACCCCCGGACAATTGCCACCCAAATATTTATTATCAGGCCACTTAACTTTAAAAATGGAGATGAAATATGTATATTATTTTTGTACGATTAATTATTATTTGTATACATTATAAGCTAAGAAAATTCATTACACATTTAATATTTTCCTTTTTAAGTTACTGCATTCACAGAGTAGCTTTTCTGCATCCATGAGCATTGTCACCCACGGTGGTAGATGACTTTGTTCATGGAGCCACTTTCCTTTCTGACCGCTTCTTCAAGTCCCTTTTATTTAATTTCCTTTTGATGTCAGTGATATAGTCATTAGTCAACCAAATTTCTGGAGCAGACGATATTTCATTAATAGAATTAGAATATCTCGCCCGGAATAGGTATTTATTTATAATTATTTGCTAAAGGAAAAACAATAGGTATTTATATTACTACCCAGTAATATAATTTACAAGTTAAGAATCCTGACAATATAATTAGGGTTGTGACAATATGTTTTTAAAATCCTAAATCCTGAAAATGTTATAGACGAAGGGAATTAAACAGTTTTGAATCGTTCTAAAGAAGTGGTATAAAGTATTCAATAACATAAGATTTAAAGAATATAAGATTTGAAAAATATAAGATTTAAAAAGCACATTCAGAAACCAAAAAAAAATTTTTTATCTTATATTGTATATAATTAATAATTAATCGTACAACAATAATATACATATTTTTTCACCATTTTTAAAGTTAAGAGGCCTGATATTAATTATTTGGGTGGCAATTGTCCGGGGGTGGCAACTGTCCGGGGGTGGCAATTATCCGCGGGTGGCAATTGTCCGCGGGTGGCAATTGTCCTAGCACCATTAATTGCACTATCTGAGTAGTTTACCATTTGCGAGGTTAAAACATTATAACATAATTTTGATGATTTCATTCAACTGTGTAGATTTTGTGAGAAGAATGAGAGAGAAAAATTCACATTTTCTATGTTAATTTTGACTGACTATGTGCTCTTTGTGAAATGTTTTGATTTCTTCGTTCTAGATCAGAGATTGAGATGTTTCTGGTACATTTATTAAACATATTATACTATTTATTTTTTCACAATAGGATACATTGTACAGTAGAGTTTACAATTTATGAAGGCAAATTTCATATATCTGCAATAGTTTTAAATCATTTTTCCTGATAATTTTAAATTCGAATCGCACGTCACTCAAAGTCAAAAATAACAATTTATTAGGTTTCACTTGTGGCAAACGGATTTTTTTCATTCCGATCAATATCAATATTATTGTTCAATACTATCAAATACAATATTGTACTATTTTCGATGGTGTTCACAGCTCTGTTTTATCATATTAAATGGATTTTTTCTATTAGTTATGATTTCCTTTGTACGTTTTAACGTTCAGTATTTTCGGTTAAATGTATTTTATCAAGGTTTGCAGTACACAGATAATGAAGTCATCGCAACCTTTTAATTTAAGGTTTTCATTTTTTTTCTCTGACCTGAAGACCATCCCCATCACCCCATTCCTTACGATAGTTAGTAGGTACTATTGTACTATTATCTCCTTCTATGGCTCATCAAAGACACCAATTCCTGATAATATTGACGGAGCCAATAAATGCAATGTTTTTTTAGTATAGTGTATATGATATTATTCATTGGACTGTGTAATAGTGTATATGTAAATTAGTTAGTATCAATATTGTGTCACAGTTAAGTTTTTTCGTAGAACCTTTAATATAGTGTTTACATTGTCTTCATCATTTGTTATTCTGTACTTAATGTATGCTTTATTCAATACACAAATATTAATCTTCTATTGCTTGTGTTGTTATTGTCCTATAGAACCTAAGAAATTTCTACTCATTTTTAAACTTAAGACTAAGAGGAATTGAGACTAGGAACTAAAATATGGAAAATAACTTAAATAATG